>JAJIBD010016132.1:0-24277 GCA_021461705.1 Cryptotis parvus | reverse complement strand
GGATAGGCCTCGGGGTGACGCGTCCAGTCCCGCCCCCAAACTGGCAGCTCCTCGTCCTTTGCTTCCTTCTCCCGTCGTCCCTGGGCCCCCGCTCCTGCCCTCAGCCTGCCGTGGACGTGGTGAGCGAACCCTGCAAGTGCCTCCTTCATTGTCCAGTGCTTCCTTCTGGCCGTCACTGTCCTGTGTGCCTCGGGCCCCACTCTGGGTGGCCAGTGGCTGCCTCTGCGTGTTTGTGGTCACTGCAGTGCCAGTGGGAGCAGGCAGCGTGAGCGCCCTAACTCCTGCACCCTGGGTCTGTTTTCCCCTCTCCCATTGGGAGTCCGGCTCCAGCTTAGCTTTTCAGAGGCTCATTGGGAGCGGAGGGACGGGATAGTAGCCATCGTGGACGCACGTCGCCTGGTAGCCCAGGGGCTCAGAGTCACCGCAAAACCGAAACCGCTGCTTTCTACGCACACAAACACGTTCCTGCCTCCGCCTGCCCTCGGGGGTCACTCCTGGTGGGACTTGGGATCTGGGGATCAAGCTAGGCATCTTCGGCTCCGCAGTCGCCCCTGTTTCTGTGGTGGCGCCGGACCCACTGATGTCCAGTGTCGGGAGGGGCTGGTGCCCTGAGCCGCGTGAGTGAGGAGGTGGGCACTGGGAGGCGGCTGCCGAGACACACCGCACCGCCCGCGGCTGCTGTTGGCAGGGCATTGGCACCTGAGCGAGGAACAGTGCGCTTTCCCCACTGGGTCACCGTGAGAGAGGGACAGGCTGCCATGATTGGGTCTCGGCTCCAGTGTCCCAACACCCGGACGCCACCAGTGCACGCTTCCCACTGCCTCCGTGGACTCCCCACCCCGCTCCCTCTCCCGGGCCTCATGCAGCAGGCCTGCAGCTGTGTCCTGGCGCTCCGTGCCTGTCCTTCACTGTCCCTCCCTTCAGCACTCAGCTCTTGCCCAGGGGCGACCGTTTCCAGCTCTCGTCATAGTGGTCCCTTCTCTGCCCTAGGGAGGCATGTGCTCTTGTTTCCGGTCTGGGAGCTTCCGGCTCGGCTGAGTGTCTGACCTCTCTCTGGGCTGCGGGAGCTGTGACTGTCAGCCACGGCGGGAAAGTGTGGAGTGAGGACAGGGTCAGGGGTCCTGGGAGGTGTCTGACCCTCGATACCCAGAGCCTGAGGGCTGGAGGACTGGAGAGGAGCGGGAGACAAAGACCCCCATAAAGGTGAGGGGATGCTGGGCCTGGGTCACATGCAGACGACATGGCGGTCGGAGCCACGGCCAGTGAACCAAGCACCTGTCCAAGTGCTGCTGCCCAGAGCTGCTGTGTCCGCAGGCGCCAGGGGGCGGCTGGCCATGAGGGACCTGGTGAGTGTGGCCTGGACTGAGGGACCGAGTGAGGGGCCCGGCCCGGAGGAAGTGGGGCCACCCCCGTCATCCACTTGGAGCCCCGGGAGCAGCCCGGCGGGCACTGGCTGAGGCGGGCGAGGAACCTGGCGTGCACTGCACATCTGGAAAGTGTTACTTGATTGCTAGAAAAATAATCAGGGAGCCTGGGGGCATTGCTGGTACAGAGGCTCAAAGGAGGCGCCACTGGGGAGCCGATGAGTCAGTCTCGGCTCTGTGTGGTCCCAACCCGCACCCTGGCTGGCCTGTAGTGCATCACGGCCAGCTCACAGCCAGCGCTAGTGGCCATCCTGGGCCTGTGGCCAGCCCTGTGACACCAGGCCGGAGGACTCCGAGCCGGGAGGGCAGCCCCTGCCGGATGCTCTGGGCAGAACCTGGCCCTGGCGCCTACCCGGCTTCCCTTGGCTGACCACACCGCCACCACGACATCTGCCCTGACCTCTGACACCTCTGACCTCCGACCTCCTTACTTTCTCATCAGAACGCCGGTGAACATGAATGAGCCAGAGTCCCATATTCAGCGGCAGGAAAGCCTGACCCCGCCCGGAGTGACGCCTCTCCGCGAGTGACCCTGGCCCCAGCCAGAGCGCTGTCCTCGGCTGACGGGCCGGACCATCAGGGGGTCCGTGCGCGACAGCCCCTGCCGTCCCCAAAGCTCTGTGGCAAAGGCAGGAGTTACTGGGGATTCTGGGTTTCCCAGGGAGCCCTGGCCACTGTGTCCCAGCCTGCAGAAAATGCCCCGCCCCAGACGGGTCTCCTGCAGCCCCCACCTGCACCAGTGTGAGTGGTTGGAATAGCAGGACGGGGCGGATTCCAGAAAAACAGGGGTTGAGACCAGCTGCGCCCCCCCAGGTCCCGCCTGTGTCTTCCAACCCGAGGGCCGTCCTGTCCTCTCTACAAGGACTGCAGTCGCCAGCCAGCATCCTGACCCCAAACAAAGCCAGTCAGGAAATCAGAGGTCAGAGGTCAGTTCTGAGGTTCCTGGGCAGACCCTGGAGGGTTCAGACCAGGAAGAGGCCTGGGGACCGGGGCTGCGCTGGCTGGTGCAGGGCTCTCTGCACACACCAGGGGCGCCCTGTTGGGAACCGCCACAGAGGCCTGGCTTCCTCCAGGCTGAGTGTTCCAAAACTGCACCCCCTGGAGTGTGAAACCCCGAGCCCACCCTTCGGGGAGAGGTCTGGGTGAGCCCTCTGGTGCAGGCCCGGTGGGGCGGGAAGGGCGCTGGGAGCCTCTAGGCAGAGACTGGGCACGGGCAGCTCGAAGAAGCTCACAGGGGCCCTGATGTTGGCGAGGAAAGTTGCGTTCCCAAGATCGAAGAGGTGCGTGGATGATTCAAAGGAGAAAAAGTAAAGAGCAGAAATCACTGAAACAGGAAGTGTGTTGAGCGTAAGCACTTGCTCGCCCCGCACGCAGCCGAGCCGGGCTCAACTCCCCACATCCTGTACGGTCCCCAGCGCCAGGAGTGATCGCTGAGCAAAGAGCCAGGAATAAGCTCTGAACACTGCTGGGTCGGCCCCCAAACAAAACAAATCAGGAAACTGCCTGGATTTGAGGACGGGCTCGGGTGACGTAGGGTGTGCGGAGGAGAAAGCGTGTCCCGGCATCTGCCGGCAGCGGCACGTTGCCCCCGGACCACACAGCCCACAGGGAGACGGCAGAGCTGCCCCAGCCCCGGCCGAGGAGCCCGAGAGCCTGCAGCAGCCTCCTTCGTTTTAGGCTTTTTCCTACTTTTTGGTTTTTTGGTGTCACACCAAGGCCCAGCACTCAGGAATTACTCCTGGCCGAGTGGGGAACCATATGGGGCGCTATGCGGTTGGACGCGGCTCATCCGCGTGCAAGGAAGGCAAAGCCCTCCGCTGTGCTGTGGCTCGGCCTGTCTCCTCCCTTATGCATACCCCAAGGCCTCATTTTCCCCAACGTTCTGACACTCACCCAGCACCCCCACGGTCCCCGCTTTCCGGCACTGCATTGCCCCACAGGAAATCTGAGTATCGCATTGCCTCACCGGAAGAACAGAGGGAAGTCAGGTCCTGAAAAGAGTGAGTGTGTGTGTGTGTGTGTGTGCGCACACACACGCGCTGTGTACATGTGTGTAAGCATATGTGTGCAAGTGTGTGCGTGTGTGCGAGCATGTGCATGTGCTTGGCGTGAGTGTACATTTGAGCTGCCCGCAGACTCTGCCCGCCGCCTTGTGTCTGCCAGAGCCGTCGCTGTGCTGTCTGCGATGGGCACCCACGGCTGCGCCTGGTCAGACCCCACAAGCAGCCTCCCAGATTGTTGATTGGGGCTCTGGGGGCTCAGCCGGAGGAGGGAAGGTGCTGTGGACCCTGCAGCCTCACCGGGCCTTGGGGAGGGGAGGTGGGGTCCCGACGCCCCAGGGGCGCACTTGCTTAGCAGGTAGATCTGGGTGAGCTGGGCTGGTTGAGGGGCAGCACAGGGCTCACAGGGCGGACAAGGGAGGCCGGTCCCAGCCCAGGGAACTGGGTGGTGTCGCCTGTAGGCAGGACGTGAGGATGGGACTGGGGTGGGCTACACCGGTGGCTAGAAAGGCGCCCCCATGGGCTAAGCGAGCGGCATCACCTGCTGGAGAGCGGGGGCAGATGTTGGCCCAGGCGGGCCAGGTGGGGCAGTTGCTGAGCCACGTGAGCTGAGGCCCTCCTCGCCTTCCCTGGCCTCCCGTTTATCAGCTATGGCTTGGGTGATGAGCCTCGAGGTCACAGCGGGCACTGCTTAGAGAAACGGGAGTGGTGTGGGGTCCGCCTGGGGAGGTGCGGCAGCCCAGAAGGAGGGGAGAGGTTTGGGGGAGCAGAGGGAGCCCCCTCCTTCCTGCCTGCGTCTCTGGCACTTCCTCTCCTCTTGGGGCCCTTGGAAGCTTCTGGAAGGCTCTCATTGCATAGACAGAAGCTGCATTGACCATTGATCCTCCTGGGGTCCCTGTCCACAGTCTTGTCTCATGTCTGCCTGATTCATCCTTTTTCCAGAGAGCCGGATCAAAGACAGCCCCAGTGAGTGTCTTCCAGCAGGGCGGGAAGCCCGGCGCGTTTCTGAGACCTGCTTACGTTTCCTCCTGCCCTGCTGGGCGTCAGCCGGGCCGCCGAGACCGCAGGGGCTAAAGAGGGAGCCCCTAAACCTGTCGGTGGATGGTCAGGAGGGAGCCGGGAGCCCTCAACCTGTTGGCGGATGGCACAGGCCGGGCACAGCACAGGTGTCCGTGGCGTGACTGTGGGTTGGACAGATCGGCGGCACGGGCCGCTCATTCCTTGTTCAATTCCCTGTTTATGTTTTGGTTTGGGTGTTTGGCTCTTCCCTGACTCAGAGATCACGCCTGGTGGGCCTCAGGGGACCCTGTGTGGTGCAGGGGCTTGAACTCAGCTTGGCTGCATGCGGGGGAACAAGCGCCTCCCCCACAGTGCTACCTCGGGCCCTGCCAGCTTATGGTGTTATTCCATGGCGGTGCCAGGCTCAAACCCTCGCACAAGCGTGACTTCACTCAGCCACACGCCCAGCCCTGTCGCGTCTGTTTTTACAATCAGCTTGAAACGCGCCTGCGGATTCCTTGTCTCTGCCCACAGAGAGAGGGAGAGGAGACACGGAGCCCAGAGCCATTCTCTCTCTCTCTCTCTCTCTCTCTCTTCTCTCTCTCTCTCTCTCTCTCTGTGTCTCTTTGTCTCTCTGTCTTTGTCTCTCTCTCTGTCTCTCTTTTTTCTCTCTCTGTCTTTCTTTCTCTCTGTGTCTGTCTCTCTCTCTTGGTCTCTCTCTCTTTCTCTCTCTATCTCTCTGTGTGTGTCTCTTTGTCTCTGTCTTTCTCTCTGTCTCTCTGTCTTTCTCTCTGTCTCTCTCTCTTTGTCTCTGTCTTTCTCTGTCTCTTTCTCTCTCTCGGTCTCTCTCTCTGGTCCTGATGCCATGGTCTGATCCGGATGCCCGATCTGGGGTTCCCCGGGGCACTCAGAGCCCGCCAGCCCCCCGCGCCTCTGACCTCCACTGCCCACCTCCTCCACCCCACCTCCCACGGCCGCGGGACCCATCACTCTACTTCCTGTTCCTCAGGCTCCAGCCACCTTGAGAGCCAGAGAGACAGGCGCAGTGGGGGGGAGGCGCTTGCCATGCACGCGCCAGACCCAGGTTCAATCCCCCAGCTGCCCATATGGTCCCGGCCCACCAGGGGATCCTGGAGTGCAGGGCCAGGAGTAACCCCTTGTTAACTTGCCTCCCCAAGTGCACTCAGTGAGTTCAAATCCCAGCTACTACCGGGGACCTGTGGGGCTCTGGTCAAGCTTCCGCCCTCAGACCGATGCTGGGCTGGTCCCTCTTCCCTGGCCTCCCCATCTTCGCTCCGACTCCGGAGATCCTGAGGGAAGGCCACACACCTGGGAGCTCCCTCTTGCCTTGGCCCCATGCAGCGTCTGCACCTGCCAACAGGGGCCTGATCAGGGACGCTCAGTGGTTAGACTGGCCACAGCCACCGGCCAGCCCAGCCTGAGGCCTCGGCTGGCTGTTCTGCGAAACGGACGTTCCGTTCTCTGACTTCCTGAGCTTGCGCTGGGGACCTGGAGGACGCTGCCTTTAGTGGTACCCTGGCTTTATGCTCTCACCCATCAGGTCTCCCAGCTGGGCACGGCAGGCACACGTATGTGTGCTCCCCGGCCGCCGGTGACCCCTGCAGCGTCCACCCCACGCGAGAGCGGAGGACACGTTTGTACCGCGTGCGCTGCGCCCCGCCTACGGGTCCTCGCGATTTCATTTGCAACCAAGCCACGAGGTCGCCTGTCTCTCCCCCATTTTCCAGTCGAGCCGCAGAGACGGGATTTGGTACGTTTGCAAACCCCGGTGGAAAGTGCTTGGCGCCACGCCGGGCTCCTAGTAAGAGCTCAATGAAAACGAGACTTTTATGGGCAGACTGAACGCGTCCTCTTCTCTGGCCAACTCCTCAGGACGCCAGGGCCCCGGCCCTCCTGGCCCAGCGGACCCGCCACCCCCCGCGCGCGCCTCCCCAGGTCTGCGGGGCTCGCGGGGCCCCTGGCGGGCTTGGAGCTGGGCCGGGGGCTGGGCGCGGGGCGTGGCGAGGGCGGGGCCTTGTCGCGGCGGCCCTATCAGCGCCCCGCTGGGGCGTGGTAGTAGCGTATAAAAGGCGGCGCGTTGGGGCCGGTTTCCAAGACTCGGTCCCTCGAGTTTGCGGGGCTCGCGGTGCCGCCTGCGTGCCTGCCGCCTCTCGACGCGGGGAGCCTCCGAGGAAACGTTGACAGGCGCCTGCAGAGGTGAGTGCGGCTCCGCATGGGCGGGCTCCTCCCGCGCCCTCCCCGGACAGGTCCGCGAGTCGGCGCCGAGCGCGCAACCTGCCACCGAGACTCCGCCGGGACCAGGCATTTTGCCCAAGAGCTGACAGTCTGGACGCGAGGGGGCCGGGCTGAGCGCCCACCACTGCTCCTGCCCGCCGGGTTCCTCTGTCCCTCCTCGGGCCCCCTCCTGGTCTGCACCCAGCGCGCACACTGACGGCACCTACGTGCAGGGGTTGCGTGTGCGCCACGAGCGCCAGGACGCAGGACCAGGGACATGCGTAACGTGCGCATCCAGCCCCATGTTTCCAGAGCCACACCCCTAAAAGTCTCTCCTGCGGGGACTGGGGTCCCAGAGGTCAGGCGGAAGCGAGTTATCCAGAGCAGAGGCAGCCCGCTCAGCCTGCTCTTGTCAGAGTGCGGGGGTTTGGGACTCTGGCCCCGTGCGCTGTCCAGGTTGTGGGCAGGTCTCCTGCCCTGCACACAGCGCCCAGAGCCTAGTGGGCAGTGCAAGCGTGCTGGTCAGCCGCGGTCCCACTGCATGTCCCTGAGTCAGGCGTGAGCGGCTGAGGGCGGGGGGTGTCTCAATGTGGGTTTGCACTTGGCACCCGGAGCCTTGGTGCCCTTTGGTAAGCCCGAGCAACTCGGCCCCCGCAGACACGGGAGCCCTGCCCTGGCCAGGCTCTGTCGCTCCACCTGCTCTCTGCTTCTGCCCAGCCAGTGTGGGAGCAGAGCTGGGGCAGGCAGCGCCCGGCTGAGCTTCCCCGCGAGCCGCAGCTGCTGTGCGCGTACCTGCGTGGGGAGCTCTAAGCAAAGGTCATTATATGGGGTCACACAGCGGGCGGTGCAGGGTCCGACCAGGGCTCTCGGCTCTCTCCAGCCTGCCGGGAAGTCTCACGATTCTCGTTTCACAGAGGAAACTGAGGCTGAGACGTGCCTGCAGTGGCGCCTTCCCCACCTCTGTGTGCTCCAGCAGGGCAGCGGACTCCTGGTTTCGGTTCTTCCCTGCAGGTAAGATGGGCTCCAGGACACTGACCTGCAGCCCCCGTGCTCCTGACCGCAGTTCCTCAGAGTGGCCATGGCCAGGGGCCCGGTGATGTCGGGGTCACCAGGCCAGGTGACATGTTGACGTGAGGGTGAGGGGCTGCCCAGAGACACCAGCTGCTCAGCTGATGAAGGCGTGGAGACGTGGGGCCCTTCCAGGCTGGGGGATCTGGAGCGGTCACCAGCAAAGCCTTCATGCCTGGGACTGTAATCCCTGTATGGCTGGAGCGGGCCTCCCGGCGGGTCAAGGCTGCCTTCTGCTGATCGTCTCCCCGGAAGGAGGCCCCACGTCCAGGCTTCTGCCTCCAGATGCAGGGAAGGGCCGGCCTGCCCCCCAGGAAACCCCCCACCCCAGGCCCACACTGGAGAGCTGAGCTCCTGGGCTCCGCCGCTGGCAGCAGCTGGGAGCCCGACCCCCGCGCTGCTCCAGAGTCTGGGCTGCGGTGGGGGCTTTGCTTTCTATCACTGTCTGTTGCTTGCTCCAGACCCAGGCGAAGGCTTGTTTTTTGCACTCTCACTGGTTTTTGATCAGTCCCAGATGTTTAGACCAGCACGCCGAGTGGGGCGAACGGGTTGTCAGGGAAGGGAATGCAGCGCTGGCCCGTCCCTTTCCCCGCCTCTCGTCCTGGGTTGAGCAGATGCTGCTGGCACCGCGGGGGTGCAGGGCCTCGCCGAGTCCTGCGCGGAGGCGCTTCCCCCGCAGCTGGGCGGGTGGAATGTTAGGCCTTTCTCTTGGAAATGTTTTCTTTATCGCGGTCCGACAGGCATAAGCATAAACGTCGTCATTTTCCTCATGGTGAAGATACGGTCTGGTGGCATTTAGTCCATTGGAAATGTGCAAACGTTGTTCTCGTTCCGTCCGGGAACTCCTTGCTCTGCAGAAGAGACCCCGGCCTGCCGGCTGGTGCGCTCGCCCCGCCGCCCGCCCCGCCCTGCCCGCCCGGCCACGCCCCCGGCCCCCGCCCCTCCCGCGCGGCCCCGCCCCCCGGCCCGGCCGCCCTCCCCCGCGCGGCCCCGCCCCCGGCCCCCCGCCCCGCCCCCTGGCCGCCTGCTGTCTCGGGGTCAGCGTGTTCCGGGCAGCTCCTGCCGCGGGGTTTCACAATGTGCTTCGCGTCTGGCTTCTCTCACCCGCAGGACGTGCTCAGGGTTGTCCGCGCCGCGCCTTCCTTTGTATGGCTCAGTCGTACCCAGCTGGGGTGCTGGCGGGGCTGGGTCCGCGTGAGTGTGTGTAAGTGTGAGAGTGTGTGTGTGTGAGTGTAAGTGTGAGAGTGTGTGTGAGTGGTGAGTGTGTGTGAGAGTGTGTGTGTGAGTGTGTGCGTGTATGAGAGTGTGTATGAGTGTGTGTGCGCGTGAATGTGTGTAAGTGTGCGTGTGTGAGTGTGTACATGTGTGAAAGTGTGTGTGAGTGTGTGTGCGGCGTGAGTGTGTAAGTGTGAGAGTGTGTGTGTAAGTGTGAGAGAGTATGTGAGTGTGAGTGTCTGAGTGTGAGAGAGTGTGAGTGTGAGAGTGTGTATGAGTGTGTGTGTGCACGCGTGAGTGTGTGCGTGTGCGCAGGGGGTGTGAGTGTGTGTGAGTGTGCGGCGCGGGTGTGTGGGCGTGTGCGCCTAAGCGTGCGCGCGTGTGTGTGTGCAAGGCTGTGAGCATGTGTGTGCGCTGTGTGAGTGTGAGCGTGTGCGTGAGCGCGTGTGTCTGTGGGGAGGGTCCCAGGGGCCGAGCCGGGTCCTGCCCGCCGAGTTGGGGCGGTCACTCCCCTGGCGTGGCGCTGGCGTCTCCTTCCAGCTGTGCGTGTGCCCACGCAGGGTCCCTCCTGGCCCCGCACCAGCCCGTGCACTGGGCAGCGGCCACTGGCAGCGACCTGTGCGGCTGGCCTGTCCCCGAGCAGGGCAGCTGCGGCCACAGCCCGGCCAGGCCCAGCCCCGGACTCTTATCTCCTCTGCGGGTCCCAGGCGCTGCCTCAGCTCTGACAAAACCCAGAGCGGGGCTGGGGCCGGAGGGGCTGGGCGGCCGTTACGCAAGTCTGTGAATTGCGAAACCCCGTCTTCACGCCAGCGTTCTCCAGGGGTCCCCAGGGGAGGAGAGGTCGAGCCCCTTCCCACCGGAGCAGGTGGTGGGGTCTCAGGGGAAACCCGCAGTCCGGGGCGGAGCCTGGATCTCGGGTGGAGCCTGGATTCCGGGGGCGGAGCCTGGATTCTGGGGCGGAGCCTGGATTCCGGGGGCGGAGCCTGGATTCTGGGGGCGGAGCCTGGATTCCAGGGGTGGAGTTGGATTCTGGGGGTGGGGCCTGGATTCTAGGGGCGGAGCCTGGATTCCTGGGGGTGGAGCCAGGATTCTGAGGGTAGGGCCTGGATTCCGGGTGGAGACTGGATTCCTGGGGTGGGGGCCTGGATTCCCAGGGTGGAGCCTGGATTCCGGGGTGGGAACCAACTGCAGGTGCTTCCTCAGGACAGAAAAGATTTTGGGGGCCGGAGCGATAGCCCAGCGGGTAGGGCGCTTTGCCTTGCACGCCGCCCTTGCCCGCCTGGTTCGATCCCGGCATCCCATATGGTCCCCGAGCACCGCCAGGAGTGATTCCTGAGTGCAGAGCCAGGAGTAACCCCCTGAGCATCGCCGGTGTGACCCAAAAAGAAAAAAAAAATATTTGGGGTGGTGGGTGCCCAGATGCCTAAAGAAAGAATCAGGGGTGGTCAGGGGGTGCTCCCTGAAGGCTGGCCTCAGACTGCTGGCTCTTGGCAGCCTTGGGCCAGGCCACGCTGGTGCAGGCAACCCAAGGGGGCACCTCAAAGAGGTCACCCTGGGTCGTGGTGAGGGATCCCATCCCTACCGGGTCCCTAAGGGTCCGCGAGCGCCCGGCCCTGAGGAAGGGCCCTCTCGCACGGTGCTTAGCACCCTTCCCTGCCCCCGCCCCAGCGCCCACGGCACTCACAACCCAGCCTTTGGTGTCTGTCTGTGCCCAGCGGCCATCGCTGTGGGCTACTGTGCTGGGGACCACGTGGGGGCACCTCCTTGAGCCGGTGCCAGACCTTTGAACTTGGCTCAGAGCCCCACCGAGACTCGCCCTGGCGGTTGCCAGTCGCCCCGTGAATCACGCATCGGGCATGGAGCGGCTACCGGCCCAGGTGCTGCAGTGCCAGGGCCTGCTTCCAAGGATGCCTTGGGGTGCCCGGAGCCACAGAGGAGGAAGGGAAAGAAAGAGTCACTCCACAGGTAAGCTCCGGCCTCAGGCCCGTCTGCAGGAGCTCTGTGCCCCGCCCCCCCCGCCCGGGGAGAGTTGGGGCCAGACTGAGCTCCGGAGGAAACGGGGTGGTCCTGGCGGAGGGGCCGAACTGACCCCTCCCTGCCCCCTGCGGCTCCCCACGGTCTCTCCTACACGGCGGGGCCCTTGTTCCCAGGACCCCCTCTTGTGGTCAGATCAGGAGAGCAGGACCAGGGCCTCTGGGGGCAGCCTCTGACCCCGTTTGGGGCACGTTAGCGGAGCTATGGGCCTCCTGGGTTTCTTCGCCTGTGCACAGCTGCTGTCAGCCCTGGGCTGGGGAGTGGCCTGTCAGCTCGGCGCCCAGCAGGCCTCGCCCTCACAGGGCACTGAGGCTCCGGCCCAGGGTGCAGGCTGGTGCCAGACTCCGTGTGTCTGCGGGTGGCTGCCGGGAGTCGCAGGTGCCCGGACCAAGCTCCGGGGTGCTTCCCCCCACCGCCAGCAGAGCCTTGGAGAAGGGTCAGGAGAGTGGTCAGGTCCCAGGTGGGATGAGCCTCATTCCTGGGCTGTCTGGGCCTTCCCCCTCCGCCCCGTGGCCGCGCTGCTGATAGTGCCCCCCCCCCCCCGCCAGCTGCGGGCTCATTCCGGACATTCCTGTTGCTTTCTGAGTCTGACTCTGACCTACCCTTGGACCCGCTCCCACCTAGACCAGCCCCACTGGACCTGTGCCCACCTGGAGTTCTTTGTACTTCTGAGGAAGCACAGAATTTAGGGCACCCTCTGACCTCAGGGTCCGTGGCAGGGCCACCCCACCAGGTGACCTTCTGGGCCTTTGAGAGCGCTACAGGCATGGCCAAGCCAGTGCGGCCTGAGCCAGGTGGGCTCAGACCCACGTGTCGCCCTCCAGCCCGAGGCTGTTTCCTGCTGGCAGCGGCAGGGGTGAGCAGTCCAGGAGGGGCAGTGTGGAGGGTCACGGCACTGCCCACACGTGCCGGTCAGGCAGCCGCCGCGGGGCTGGACACACGGCAGCTACATGCAGCCTGGCTGCGACGAAGGTGGCGAGCAGCTGTCCCGGCTGCTCACTCCCGTCCGCGTGTGTGCTCTGGTTTCCCAGCTCTGCCCAGGTCCAGCGTCTGAGCTCGGTGCTCGCTGGCCCTGCTGGGCTTGCTCTTGGCATGGGTCGGACTCAGCCCACAGGCAGGCGCTTGGCAGCTGAGCCACGTGGGCCCCATCCTAACTGAGTGCCACTCTCCCTCTCCCCACCCTTACACGAGCTCTTTCTAGAAGCTTCCACCATTGGGTCCAGCATCTTCCCGAGTTGCTGAAATGACTTTCCATAGGAGGGTGGAAGCCAGTCCAGGCTGTAGTTGAAACAGAGCAGGGAGGGACAGACCCCAGGCCAGCTACCTGGCCCGTCACTGAGCCCCGCCACTGAGTGGTGGGTGGCCTGTCATTGTCATTGTAAGGGGATCATGGGCTATTCCCCAGGTGGTTCCCAGCCATGCCGGCGTGGGTGCTCGGTCCTGGATCTTGCACCTTGTTTGAAATGTAAAGTTCCAGGTTTTTCCTCTGTCTTTGGGTCATGCCTTGGGGTGCTTACTTCTGTCTCTACACTCAGGGGCTCCTGACCGGGTCAGGGGACCGTCAGGGGTGCCCGGGGTTGAACGGGGGCCCAGTGCATGCAGAACAAGCCCCTGCCCCTGGGCTCTGCCCCTGTTCCGGGCGCCCTGGCCCTGTGCTCTGGGCTCACAGCCCTGTGCCCTGAGCCTGGGGAAGGCCCCCACTCCGGGCACTAGCCATGGATTTGTGTCCGGCTCATTGGTGGGGGTGAGGGGAGACTGGCGCCCCCCGCTGCACCCTGCCGCCTCGCAGGCCTCTGGCTCAGGGTTCGCCTCCAGGGACATCTCGCCTCCCTTGGCCACTCACCCCCGGCCCTAGCTGCCCCAGCCTGGCAGATTCCTGCTCCAGCTCATCCACTGAGACCCAGCCACTTCCTGGTGCCACTTTCTTTATTTATTTTTTTTTAATATTTTTGCTTTTTGGGTCACACCCGGCAATGCTCAGGGTTACTCCTGGCTCTACACTCAGGAATGACTCCTGGCGATGCCTGGGACCATATGGGATGCCGGGATCGAACCCGGCCAGCGCAGGCCGGCCGCTGCACGGCAAACGCCCCTACCCGCTGGGCTATCGCCCGGCCCCTGGTGCCACTTTCTGGAAGTTTCCTGGCCCTTCCACATACCTGGCCTTGGAGGCTGAGCTGCGGTCTGCCAGCCTCCGCCTCCTGGCTGCAGGAGCAGGGTGGGGCGCCCCAAGCCCACAGGGCACCCACTCGTCCCACATCACCCCCAAAAAATGCACTGAGCACCTGGCGGCCCACGGGCGGGCAGCCATGGACAAGCCCCCGCAGCGCCGCGAGCCGAAGTCTGAACCCGCAGCCGGAAGGAGTCCCGGCATGACACAGGGACAGCCCGGCCGGAAGGAGTCCCGGCGTGACACAGGGACAGCCCGGCCGGAAGGAGTCCCGGCGTGACACAGGGACAGCCCGCCGGAAGGAGTCCCGGCGTGACACAGGGACAGCCCGCCGGAAGGAGTCCCGGCATGTCACAGGGACAGCCTGGCCGGAAGGAGTCCCGGCATGACACAGGGGACAGCCCGGCCCGGGGCAGCTTCAGGCAGGGGGGGGGTGGCCCGAGGAGCATCCCTCCCTCTCTCCCAGGTCCCAGGGCGTGAGCAAATCCCAGTGGACACAGGGAGTGACCGAGCCATGGCGAGCTGGAAAGTAACCCCCAGGCCACACGACCCTGCAGGCACCTGCTCAGACCCCCTGGACCCCTTTTTTTTTTGCTTTTTGGGTCACACCCAGCGACACTCAGGGGTTTCTCCTGGCTCTGCACTCAGGAATTACTCCTAGCAGTGCTCGGGGACCATATGGGATGCGGGGATCGAACCTGGCGGGCACAGGCCGGCCGTGGTGCAAGGCAAACGCCTCTACCCGCTGGGCTATCGCCCAGCCCCAACCCCTGGACCCCTTTTATCTTCTGTGTGGGACTGAGGGTGCTGGGAAGGCCCGGGGGGGCGGGGAGGCCCCTCACGATTGGCCCAGCTCAGGTGGGGCCCGGAGAGACCTCATGATTGGCTCGACTCGGAGATGTTCCTTCCCTCTCCCCGCCCCGAGCTGCTGGCCCTCCTGGCTGTGGTCTTAGCTACGGACCTGAGGGTCAGCTCACACAGTGGCCACGAGCCCCCCTGCCCATATGCTGAATGGGCATATGGGCTAGAGAGCTCAGGGATCCCTGGGAGGACGAGGGGCAGAAGTAGCCGCCCGAGGGGGCTTCCGCAAGCCCACGCTGTAGTGCCAGCTCAGTGCACAGAGACCAGCGGGCCGCAGGGAGTGCGGGCCGGTTGTCGAACTGCAGGGAGAGGTGGACAGCCACTGCCGCTGGCCCCCGCCCAGTGTGTGGGCTGCAGAGGAGGTGGCCGTGCTCCCGCCTTCTCTCCTCACCCTCAGCGCGTGTCACGCCCAGCCCCTTCTCTGCTGTGTTGTTGCGGTGCTGGGGGCAGGTCAGCCCTCACACGCACACAGGTATCTGCATCGTGTCCACACGCACTCGTGTGTGCACTGCGTGTCCACACCAGGCCCTGCCTATGTATGCACACGTGCCCAAATGTGTTTGCAGGCCCAGTGTGCACACAGCGTATGTATGTACACGCGCATCCACAGACACACACATGTAGACGGTGAGCTCGTTGGCACACTGTCCGTGCTTCTTTTTCTTTATGGGCCACACCCGCATTACTCAGGGGTTACTCCCCTGACTCTGCACTCCGCCCTCAGGAATCACTCGTGAAAGTGCTCGGAACCAGAGATCAAACTGGGTCGGGCCATGTGAGGTAAAGCCCTGTGCTGTGCTCTCCGCTCTGTGTGTGCCTTCCCCATAAGCAAGGCGGAGCAAGGTCCGCAGTGCCTTGGGCCACACCTGGCGCTGCTGAGGGCTGTCTCCCTGGTCTGAGTTCAGAAATCCCTCCTCAGGGGACCCTCTGGGGCTCTGGGGATCAAACTTGGGTCACTCACTTGCAAGGCAAGTGTCCTGTAGCTGTCCCTCTCACGCCGGCCGAGGTTTGCTGTTTGTTTGTTTTTTGTTTTTGGCTTTTTGGGTCACACCTGGTGATGCTCACAGTTATTCTGGCTCTGTCCTCAAGAATTACTCCTGGCAGTGCTCAGGGCACCATATGAGATGTCAAGGATGGAACCTGGGTTGGCTGTGTGCAAGGCAAACACCCTCCAGCCTCTAGGTTTGCTGTTTTGAAGTTGACCTAAATCCTTCCATCAGCCTGATGCTGACTGGTCAGCGTGTCTGTGGGCATTTCACAAACGGTCCAGGCTGGGGAGCACAGCACTGCCCGCTGGGGCCCCCTTCCCGGAACAGCTGCTGCGCCTGCGGAGTTCTAACAAACCCAGCTGAGTCATAGAAGCTGTTCACATTGTGTCTTTGGGGTGCCCTGCCCCTGGCTACGTAAGCCGATGACTGAGCGGCTGGGTGACGTCTCTACTCACTGCCTGCCGGGAGAGGGTCCCTGCGTCACTGCTGGGCTCCGCGGTGGCCAGGGAGCTCCCAGGAGTCCCTTGGGACTGCTCGGGACCCGCCCTCGGGACAAGGGTATTTATATCCGGGCTGTGGCTTGGCCAGGGCCAGGAAGATGTGGTGGAAACGCCGGGTTCCCAGAGACCAAGGCTGCCCTCTCTGTCCATCAGGGGTGGGGCCACGGCTGCCCTCTCTGTTCATCAGGGTGGGGACCACGGCTGCCCTCTCTGTCCATCAGGGTGGGGACCACGGCTGCCCTCTCTGTCCATCAGGGGTGGGGCCACGGCTGCCCTCTCTGTCCATCGGGGTGGGGACCACGGCTGCCCTCTCTGTCCATCGGGGGGTAGGGGGGCCACGGCTGCCCTCTCTGTCCATCAGGGTGGGGACCACGGCTGCCCTCTCTGTCCATCAGGGGTGGGGCCACGGCTGCCCTCTCTGTCCATCGGGGTGGGGACCACGGCTGCCCTCTCTGTCCATCGGGGTAGGGGGCCACGGCTGCCCTCTCTGTCCATCGGGGGTTGTCGGCCAGACCAGTGAGTGCACAGGGTCATGATGGGGTACCGCCAAGATGGCTGGGAGCTCCGGGGTCCTGGGGGCTCTTGTGTGTGAGTCGGTGCCGTTTTTGGACTGGGAACCCCTTTGGGGCCAGGGTTTGCCCTGAAAGGGCATCAGAGGCACGTGTAGGGCCTGGGCAGGAGACCCCAAATCTTTGCCTGCACCGAGAGGAGGGGCTGCTGCCTGTGGGAGCCCCCACCCCCCTCCTCGGCTCACTCATCTGCCAAAGGGGCTTTTTGAAAGATGTTTGGGTCACATCCAGCAATGCTCAGGAATTCCTCCTGGCTGTACTCGGGACCCTATGGGAAGCTGGGATCAAACCGGTTTGCCGCATGCAAGGCAAACGCCCCTCCCTGCTGTGCCATTGCTCCGGCCCTGCCACAGAGGCTTTCCGCCACAGCCCTTCCCCCCTCACCATCCCCACGCCCTCTGCTTCCTTCCAGAACCTTCCCTCGTCCTCGGCTCCGCTCTGCCACCACCGAGCCATGCACCGGCGCTCAAAGGGTGCTGTGCCCCTGGGGCTGGCCCTGCTGGTCTGCGGAGCCCACGGCTTCTTCCTGCCCAACGTGACGC
Organism: Cryptotis parvus; assembly: GCA_021461705.1. Lineage (NCBI taxonomy): Eukaryota > Metazoa > Chordata > Mammalia > Eulipotyphla > Soricidae > Cryptotis > Cryptotis parvus. Next base: position 7,671 of record JAJIBD010016132.1, on the reverse strand, counting down.
AGCTGGAGAGGCTGCTGGGCAGGTACCAGTGGGCAGAGCCACACGCCCGCACGCCGCCGCGCTCATCGCTCGCCGGACCGCGAGGGAGATTCTCATGTTGCATAACAAGCTGAGGGGCCAGGTGCACCCCCAGGCCCAACATGGAGCACATGGTGAGCACACGGCCCCCATCCAACATGGAGCACACGGTGAGCACACGCCCCCACATCCAACATGGAGCACATGGTGAGCACGCCCCCGGCTCCAACATGGAGCACACGGTGAGCACACGCCCCCCCATCCAACATGGAGCACACGGTGAGCACACGCCCCGCCCAACATGGAGCACATGGTGAGCACACGCCCCTGTCCAACATGGAGCACATGGTGAGCACACGCCCCATACAACATGGAGCACATGGTGAGCACACGCCCCGCCCAACATGGAGCACACGGTGAGCACACGCCCCCGTCCAACATGGAGCACACGGTGAGCACACGCCCCGTCCAACATGGAGCACACGGTGAGCACACGCCCCGTCCAACATGGAGCACACGGTGAGCACACGCCCCGCCCAACATGGAGCACATGGTGAGCACACGCCCCCCATCCAACATGGAGCACATGGTGAGCACACGCCCCCGTCCAACATGGAGCACACGGTGAGCACACTTCCCCGTCCAACATGGAGCACACGGTGAGCACACGCCCCTCCCCGCTCCAACATGGAGCACACGGTGAGCACACGCCCCCGTCCAACATGGAGCACACGGTGAGCACACGCCCCCCATCCAACATGGAGCACACGGTGAGCACACGCCCCTCCCCCTCCAACATGGAGCACACGGTGAGCACACGCCCCATCCAACATGGAGCACATGGTGAGCACACGCCCCGCCCAACATGGAGCACACGGTGAGCACACGCCCCCGTCCAACATGGAGCACACGGTGAGCACACCCCCCCCGTCCAACATGGAGCACACGGTGAGCACACCCCCCGTCCAACATGGAGCACACGGTGAGCACACCCCCGTCCAACATGGAGCACACGGTGAGCACACGCTGCCCGCAGCAGAGCACTGCAACCAGAGTCTCCACACTGCATCCGTGGAAACACCCCTCGCCTGTGCCTCTGTCCCGGAGTCGGGACCCCCATCCCGATTCCCCCTCACCCACCCTCTGACATGCTTCCGGGTGTCGTTTGCAGGGACCATCCCATGCGGCCCCAATGCAGGGCAGTTGGCACGATGCCGGCCCCGCCCCCTCCACTGGGTCCTCAGATGGCCGCGGTGGGCGCGGTGTGAGATTGGGCCCGCTGGGAGGCACAGCCTCGCCGCACCAGCCGCAGCCAGCCCGGCCCGGGGTCACCACAGCCCCCAGGCGCTGGCCAGGTTTCCGCAGGGACACGCCCCGGGGCTGCCAGCCTTGGTTCCAGTAGGGGTCCCTCTGAGCCACGGTGACTCTGGGGCGCTGCTGAGCCTGCGGGTCAACGAAGCCCCTTTCTGAGGGCCCTAAGCTAATACAGGCCAGTGCAGTGCCGTCCTGTGCTGCTGAGCGACTCCCATCTTTGGGTCTGCCGGCAGCCCCACGATTGGTTTGTTGGTGGGAGTCCAGCACAGGAGACCCCGAGGGGCTGGGTGGAGCTGCGAGTCCCCGTGGGGCGGCCGGGCGGAGAAGCCGCCCACGTCTGGGCACTTACTCAGGGGCCACCACACATCCCCGCAGGGGAAACTGAGTCACAGCACGGGACCCTCTCCCCCAGTCCCCAGCTTGTTGTGTCTGTTCCCCCATGCATGCCCTGCTCCCACCCCTGGGAACTCAGGCTATGTGGGAGGGAGGTGGCACAGGGAGGGCACAGAGGGCACAGGGAGGGGCCGCCTCTGGGCATGCGCACGTGGGTGCTGTGTTACTGTTCACGCATGTGCGCCTCCCGTGTCCACTCGCTCACACGCTCACCTGCACCACACAGCCGTGCCTTCCCTGCGGGCCGTCCCCCCTTCCCCTGCGGGCACGTCCCCCGCCTCCTCTCCCACCATCCTCGTGCTCCTCCCTCTGTCCACGTGTCAGTCCAGCCCGGTCCTGCTGCGTGTCCATGCACTGCTGCACCATTTGCTCTTGATGTTGGCACCAGGGAGCGGCCACACGCCACACAATGTGCCCGGGCGAGCGGGCCCTGTTGGTGCATTGGAATTGTGCGGGGTGAGATTCCTGAGCACGTCAGCCATGGGAGGACGGCAGGCGTCGGGGAGATGGGACAGGGCTTGCCTGCACGCAGCCGACTCTGATTCAATCCCTGACACCCTGATGGTCCCTGAGCACCGCATCATTCTTCCCCGGAACGGGTGTCCCCCCGCCTGCCCGCCTCAGCGGAGGTAACAGGCCCAGCAACCCCCAGTGACAGGCAGAAAGCAAGGCCTGACATCAGGTCCGCAGGTCGGACTCTCGGACAGTCACTCCCTCTGCGGTCAGGGCTCCACAGAGACGCACACAGAAGCGGGTCCGCCCATGCACTCGGGGCTTCTGTCCATCTGACTCTGACCCAGCCCTGGTTCTCCTGCAGAGCTGGGATGAAGAGCTGGAGCGGTCAGCGGCAGCCTGGGCCCACGAGTGCCAGTGGGAACATGGACCCACCCATCTGCTCGTGTCCATCGGGCAGAACCTGGCAGTGCACTGGGGCAGGTGAGTCCCTCCCCGGGGCTGGGGCTACGGTGTCCTGGTCAGGGCTGGCTCTGTTGCTTCTCGCCCCACTCCGCCCTCCGCTGACACTCCGTGGCCTCTGTCCCTCCCAGTCCAGCCATAGCCCTTAGGAGAGTGTCTGATCAGAGCCACGGGTGCCCTGCGGCGGTGGTCCCTGGTGAGGCCGCACAGAGGCAGTGAGGGGCTTCCCTGAGGTGTGGGAGCAGGGCACGGGGTCCACTCTCGGTGCAGGGGCTGGGGGCCGGTGCTTGGCTCTAACCCAGGCACTGCAGGGTTTCCCGAACAGCCTGGGTGTGCTTTAGAGCCCCCACCTCTGGGGTGTGACCCTGTCTGGTGACACCTGAGTGGACACAGCCTCGCCTCGGGCCGCACCCTGGCCTGCGGCTGGCTGATGAAGTGTCATGGCAGTGACCCCTGGGCCCTCGGCACTGCTGGGACGTCCCACCTAAGCATTATAAAGAGCCTCCGGGCCTGCAGTGACGGAGCAGCAGCCAGGACACTCTCGCCTTATGCGCTGGCCGGCGCTGGATCCCCGTCCCGAGGCCCCTGCAGGAGTGACCCTGAGTGCAGAGTGGGGGTGACCCCAAAAACAAAAACTAAATAGTCTCTCAAGCTAAATCTCCGGAGGGGGGGGCGCACTGGGGGTGACCCCAAAACAAAACTAAATAGTCTCTCAAGCAAAGCTCCGGAGGGGCGCACCCCTGAGCTCGGCAGCTCCATGCTCTGGAGCTGAGGGTCTCCTGGGGCAGCCGCAGTGGCCCCTAGGCCAGCTGCTCAGGACGCCACTAAGGGGTCCTGCAGGACGCAGCTGCTCGTCTGCCGAAAGCAGTCCTGTCATTTCCAGATCCTCATCAGAATGCCCTGAAAAGGACTGGGGAAATTCCCGGCTCCTCCCAGGAGGCCTCAGAGCATCTGGCTGCTGCTGGTGGTGGTGAGAGTGTCAGGGGACATTGGACACACTCGCCTCACCCCTGCCCCGCCCCTGCCCCGCCTCGCCTCACCCCTGCCCCGCCCCGCCCCTGCCCCACCCTCGCCTCGCCTCACCCTGCCCCGCCCCGCCTCGACTCCACCCTGCCCTGCCCCGCCCCCCACCCCCCGCCTCGCCCCACCCCCGCCCGCCTCGCCCGCTTTGCTTCGCTTTTTTTTTCCTTTTCTTTTCTTTGTTTCTTTTTCTTTCTTTTTCTTTTGGGTCACACCCAACAATGCTCAGGGGTTTCTCCTGGCTCTGCACTCCAGGAAAAACTCCTGGCAGTGCTGGGGGCCCTATGGGATGCCGGGGATCGAACCCAATCGGCCACGAGCGAGGCAAACACCTCCCCGCTGTGCCATTGCTCCGCCCTTACTCCCTTCCTAACCATAGCATATTCCTGCTCCTGGTTAGAGCTTGCCGCGTGCCGGGCCAAGGCGGTCAGAGGTTTGTCCTTTCTCCCCGCTGGAGTCGGTTCATCTGTGGATTCCTGTAAGCTACAGGAAGCCCCAGGAGTCAGGACTGATGCAAGAGCCACGTCAGATTTGGGGGCAAAGATCCCCACTGCCGGGTGGAGATCACCAAGAAATTCCCCTCAACCTCTGGCCTTGCCCGTGACCTGCCCCCAGCGGCAGCTCTGTGGAGCTCTGGGGTGTGTGTGGGTCTGTAGCTCTGTGGCTATGGACCCCTCTGTAGCTCTGTGGCTATGGACCCCTCTGTAGCTCTGTAGCTCGCTGCACCCCCTCAGCATCAAGGGGTGTTCCTGACCTCAGGCTTGGCTCACAGGGCTCCCCTCTCCACTGAAGCCCCTCACTCACGCCTCCTCGGCGCAGCCTTGGGGGCCTGTATCCACTGGCTTCTTCCTTGATATGCGAAATCACCTCACACCAGGCACTCAGGAGCACTCGCAAAGCCTGGCCACGCCCAGCGCCGGGCCAGACTCCCCACCGGCAGCACCTGGAGACTTTTGTTTTTCCTTTTTTGGGTCCACCCAGTGATACTCAGGGGTTACTCCTGGCTCTGCACTCAGGACTTACTCCTGGCGGTGCTCGGGGACCATATGGGATGCTGGGAATGGAACCCAGGTCGGCTTGCGCAGCAAGGCAAACGCCCTCCCCACTGGGCTATCACTCCGGCCCCAACACCTGGAGACTTGAGCTGCCTGGAAACTGTCCTGGGTCTCCTTGGGGCTTAATTGGGGCTGTGCCCTCCAGGTACCGCTCTCCTGGCTTCCACGTTCAGTCCTGGTACGACGAGGTGAGAGGGACTACACGCACCCCGCCCCGCACGAGTGTAACCCCTGGTGCCCGGAGAGAGGTGCTCGGGGCCAATGTGCACCCACTATACACAGGTGAGCGCACCCTCCAGGGCAGGCCCCTCCGCGCCCTTTCCTTCAGAGCCGGAGGGCTGACTAGTTAGCCGCGTGAAAGGCGGGAGGGAGCTGCAGGCCCGCTTCCCTGCATGTTCCCTGGTCTCGGGGCTTTGTTTTGTCCTCAAAGCAAATGTGTGGGTGTGTGCACAGCCCCCAGGTCTGATTCCTGGTGTCATTGTCGCAGATCGTCTGGGCCACCACCACCAAGATCGGCTGTGCCGTGCACACCTGCCCGAGGATCAACGTGTGGGGAGATGTTTGGGAAAACGCCAGCCTACCTGGTCTGCAACTACTCACCCAAGTAAGCACAGCCGAGCACTGAGCGCAGACGGCCCCGCCCTGAGGTCAGAGAGGTGGGGTGACCTGGGCCCAGGGAGAGCGCAGCAGGGTCCCCGAGAACACAGGCCCCCACCTGGCTGCACAGCGCGGGATCCATTCAGCCAGAGCGCCCTCACAGCACGGCTGAGCAGACTCCGTCCTGCATGCCACAGTGCAGCACTAAATCCCTGAGCCACTACAGGAGCGTCCCACTGGCTTCCACCACTGAACTCACGTCCAGTGGTTTCATCAATGAACTTGTCCCACTGTTTTCTACCAATGAAATCGCCCCAATGGCTCCAGCCAATGAAATTGCCCCAATGGCTCCAGCCAATGAAATCGCCTCGATGGCTCTAGCCAATGAAATCAGCCCCAGTCGCTCCAGCCAATGAAATCGCCCCAATCGCTCCAGCCAATGAAATCAGCCCCAGTCGATCCAACCAATGAAATCCCCCAATGGCTCCAACCAATGAAATCACCTCGATGGCTCCAGCCAATGAAATCAGCCCCAGTCGATCCAACCAATGAAATCCCCCAATGGCTTCAACCAATGAAATCGCCTCGATGGCTCCAGCCAATGAAATCAGCCCCTAGTCGCTCCAGCCAATGAAATCGCCCAATGGCTCCAGCCAATGAAATCAGCCCCAGTCGATCCAACCAATGAAATTGCCCCAATGGCTCCAGCCAATGAAATTTCCCCAGAGACTCTGAGGCCAAATTGAAGATGCCCGTGTCTTCCCTGCACCAATCAGAAGCAGGAATATTTACCAGCTGGGCAACTGCTTGAGTCTGCCTTTGGATTTCTAAATTTTCCTCTCAAAACGGGAATTTCTAGAGAGCAGCTAGCCGCGCTAGACCTGGCTTTCTCACCTCTGCGGCCCTCGTCCTGCTCCCCGCACCTGAGCCCCCCAGCTGCCCGCACTTGGGACCCTTTGGCCCGGTGCCTGCCTACAGGAGGTGTCCGGCATGCTCAGGTGCCCTGGGAGGAGTGACCCCACCTGTTTGGATGGGCCAGGAGCGCGGAGCCGCAGAGGGGGCACAGCGGCTGGGGCCAGGCCCCTGGGCAATCCCTGCAGCGCCAGGACAGTGGGGCAGTGCCGTGCCGGAGGTCGCGGACCAGGGGTACGGTGTGTGTGGGGAGGGGTGGGGTGCCCCGAGCCAGCCCAGTGCGGCCGAGGATCATCCATTGGCCTCTGTTTAGAAGCGAAAGCATCCCTCCCTTTGTATTTTCCTTTTTTTTTTCTTGCACCCAGCTTAGGATTTTGACGTGCCTCTGCGCGCTTAGGGATCATTCCTGGGAGGGCTCGGGCCATCTGGAGTGTGGGGATTGGACCGGGGCAGCCGGGGGCAAGGCAGGCGCCTCCGCATGCCTCCCCCACCTTGCCTCCTTTTTCCTTAAGGGCCGAGCTCTGCTCAGCGTAACGCACTGAGTTTCACCAGGGCCTCTGGGCTGCCCTCTCAGAAGCCACTCAGCCTGGGCCAGCGAGGTGGGGCCGCTCTTTCCAGCTTGCTGCTGTCCCACTAACGTGCTTACCTGGCACAGAGCTGGCACCCAGAGTCTGTGGGGGGTTGTACCCCAACGCCCCCGACTCGCCCCCACCGCAAAGCAGGCTGAGCACAAAGGCCCCCGGACTCTCGAGCCCAGGGTCTTCTGGACTGTGGCCCCTTGCTGGGTGGCCCCGGGCCCCTCCAGCAGCCGCCCTGGGCCTCATTAGCTCTGTGACCGCAGGTCTGACTCCCCAGCGCGCCTCCTCGAGTGCTGGGTGGGGACGGGGCTGGCTCTGTGTCAGGAGCTCTGGAATCAGGTGCTCATGTGTCCACACCTGCAAGAGGAGCCTGGCACTTTCCAGGGCAGAGGTTTGGGTGCCGGGAGGGGCAGGGGGTGCCTGGTGGGACATGGAACATCACAATGGGAAGTAGAGTCGGGGGTCCCACAGGAGCTTCTGCCTCCACACCGGAGACTTCGGGCACAGCCCTCGGGGCCCCCTCCTGACTCGCTGCTCTGTCTGCAGAGGAAACTGGATCGGAGAAGCCCCCTACAGAAGTGGCCGCCCTGCTCAGAGTGCCCCCCCAGCTACGGAGGCAGCTGTCGCAACAACCTGTGTTACCGAGGGTAGGGTGCCGGGCCCTGCGGGCGGGAGGGAACAGAGTCCGCAGCAAGCTGGGCCAGCCCTGGGGGCTTCTGCAGACGCTGGGCCGACTCAGGGGTCCGCTCTGCCTGCTCGGTCACGTTCACGCGGGGCGGCTCTGGTCCAGGAGTCCCTTTTGCAGCGCACGCCAGGCGCCTTCTCAGGCTTGTGCAGAAAAGGCACCAACCAGAAACTGACAACAGAGG
>JAJIBD010016131.1:0-12040 GCA_021461705.1 Cryptotis parvus | reverse complement strand
GATGCTATGTGTGAGAGGAAGCAGGAACCCTGTTTGCTCTTGTTTTAATTTCCTTCCCTTTGAAAGTCTAATTTTGGCTAAGACAGAAGCCCAGGCTGTCTTCTCAGAGCATACTTGGTCTTAAATAGCAAAACTCTCAGGGTGAAGGATCTTTGCTTAATCCTAGGAGTTCAGGTTAGGAAATGAATGGGAGCTGTGTGCTTTGGATAGGAAGACCTCTGGACCATGCAGAGCAGTGATTTCAATCCTGAGAGCTGAGAGAGGAATGCCAGTGGATCTCCCATGGCATCCCCTTGGCATCTTGAGTTGGCTGTCCTGGAATGTCATGGTCTGATCTCCAAGGAAGGTGGGAATCACGCAGATGCTTCCCTGTTTAAAGTGGGTAATGAGGCATGGATGGGGCACCAGCTTTGTTGTGTTTTTTGGGGCCAAACAGAACCCACACAGTAATGGGACCCACTTCTTAACCTGGGGAACAGGGAGGTGCCACCTGGCATTGTCACAGTCCAGTATACCGTCACAGACAGCAGTGGCCAGTGGAAATTGGAGCCCAGAAACCTGAGGATGTGCTGGGGGTTTGGGGAATCTTTGGGTCTTGTTCTCTGTCTAAAGAGAGTGTTCAACATAGTGGGAACCAGGGCCTGGTACTGATGGGGCAGGTTGTCCTCAGACCCTAAAACTCCAGCTGGTGGCTCATGGTGGCTCTAGGCACAGAGATGTCTTCCTTTCATCTGGATCACCCCTCTAGACTCTCTCCTGTTTGGGACTTTTTTTTCCTCCATGTCCCCTATCATTGACAGGTGCCATGCTACTGAGACTCCTGGAGAGGTAGGTAGGAGGACTTCAGACCTACCTATCTGTAAAAAGCTCCCATCCCTCACCAAGGAGAGCCAGGCTGCTCTCAGCTTTCAAGTTTTCTCTAGTTTGCACAATCTCCGTAAAGCAGACTTGTGGTTTCTATTTCTGATGTTCACAGGTGGACAATGAGGAGTTGGGGCTTAAAACAAGTTACTCAGGCTGCACAGTTGCTAAGTGTCAGTGCTGGGATTTGGACCCATATCAGGGAAAGATAGAGCTAAGGCATTTGATGGCAGAGGACTGCCCCGATAGCACCATGAGAATCACTTTGCTTAATGTGTTCATCAGAGTTAATTGCTCTGCCACCAGCCTTGGTGTGAAGGTCAGTGTATTATGCCTTTCTCCACTGGCCAGTTCTTCATGTACACATGTCAGGAGCAGAAAGGCTCTGTGGATGCAGCTAGTACTTCTATTTTTTGGAACTACACGTCCAGTACTGTAAATGGCCTGGCTGAGCAGTCAGCATTCCTGATAGAGCAGGGTGGGCGTCTGCTCCAACTTGAGAGAGGCAGGGGGAGGAGGGACCCAGGCTCTAGTTCTTGAGGGGTGTCAGGAACAGAGGTAAAGTCATGCCATGTTCCAGAGTGAGCCTTTGTTCTGATTCTGCAGCTGGCAGGAGGCAGGGGTATAAGGGGGAAAAGGAACCCACTAAAATGACTTTCAGTGCCTTTTCAGGAGTGGAAAAAAAAAAAATTCAGCCTGTGGGAGACTTTGGAAGTACTCCCCAGTCTGTTGATCCCCTTATACGCTGATATATGCTGACTTAGTGGTTTCTAGATGCTTCAACTGGACAAGTAGCTTCTGTTCTGAGGCCATCTTTAGATTGAAAGTGCCCCCAGGGATCCTAAAAACACTGGTCAGCCCCAGCTCTGGGATGCAGTAGCAGGTCCTGAAGGAGAGTCACAGGTGGGGTGCCATCAGAGGCCACACCATGTGTCCACAACATCCTCCTCTGGGTCTGGGTACCAGAATATGGCTTCGATTGACTCCTAATTCTTCAGTGTCTCTTTGGTAGTGGGTGGTGCTGTGGCCTAATGGCAGGCATAAAGGGAGCTATGCAAGTCTGGACATCTTGCTGATAATCTTCAGGTTGTTGGATTTTCTCAGTCATCTCCCAGGTACTTGAGCATCAGTTCTGGTGTCGAGGGCTCTGTCATAGGTCTGGGCTGTGATTAGAATGGCTATGGAAAGGGATAAGCAGAATAATATTGGCCCATACAGGAAATGGATCACTGCGGGGGGGTCAGACTCCTCTTCTATGATCCCAAAGTATCTGGGACCCCATTCATATTCTCTCTGACTCATTTGTTCTCACAGGGCAAGTGCCAAACCTATACACATGAAAGTAATGTGTTAGATCCAAAACTCTGCCAATCCCCTCCCTAGTCAGTATCCCTTTATTTTGATCTGTCGTGACAGATGGTCTGCTGTAGATGTACTCTCAGTTTGGAATTATATTTAATCTTCTAGTAGCTAAAATTATCTTAAATAAAAATTTACCAGCTATTATTCACTTTGAAAGCTTTGTCATTTATCACTGTTTAGAAAAATCACCAATAATGTTTCTGTTTTCATAAAAATCAGTATTTTATTTATTGGTTTCTGTGCCACACCTGGTGTGCTCAGGACTTCTGGCTCTGCATTTAGGGATCATTCTTTACAGGTCTTGGGGACTATATAGGATGATGGGGATTGAACCTTCATTGGATGTATGCAAGGCAAGTGCCCCACCCACCCTATGTACTATTGCTCTGGCCTCAAAAGTTAATATTTTAAAGCTAAAAACTTAATGCTTTAAATACTGTGGACTTTCATAGTGCTCAAAAATTATGTTCACCTATGTTCCCTTAACCAAACTTTATAATAAAGTTGATACCACACTTTACTTTTGTTAATTCTATACCAGAACCATTTCTGGTTCTTGCCCTTAGGGTCATGTGGCTGGAAAGTGCTGGACCCTAAGGCACCATCTGCACTTTTATCTTCATAGCAGCACTTTTCACAATAGTCAGAATCTGGGAACAACCAGTGTGCCCTAGGAACTGATGGCTGGATAAAGAAACTTTGGTACATCTACACAATGGAATATTATGCAGCTGTTAGGAAAAACGAGGTTATGAAATTTGCCTGTAAGTGGATGGACATGGAGAAGCTCATGTTGAGTGAAATTAGCCAGAAGGAAAAAGACAGCTATAGAATGACTGCATTTATTTGCATGACATATATATATATATATATATATATATATATATATCAGATATATGTATGTATGTATGTATACACACACACACACACACATATATATATATATATATACATACATATATATTATGATACCAATATCCAAGGTCAGGCAAAACATGAATCAGGAGGTCTTGTCAAAGGTGGAATCTACCACAAATGTGTGGGGAGTCAGAGGTTTGGTAAGACAGAGAAGGGAACAGTGTGCTAATAATCATCGAAAATGATAAAACCAGCCTAGAACTGAGCATTGAATATAGGCAAAAAGATACACCAGATAATCTCTAAATGTATATATTGCAATCCACGATGTGTAAAAGAAGAAAGAAAGAAAGAGAAATAGAGATAAATAGAGGCAGGCTAGCAAGGGGGTAGGAATTGGGGTTATTGGTGGTTGGAAATGGGCACTGATGGGGGATGGATGCTTGGAACACTATGACCGAAAACTGAACATGGACATCTTTGTAATTGTATATCTTACGGTCATATAATATATATATATATATATATATTTAATATTTTATTATACCACCGTGAGATATACAATTACAACGTTGTTCACGTTTGGAGGTTTCGGTCACATAGTGTTCCAGCACCCCGCCCTCCACCAGTGCCCATCTCCCACCCCCCATGTCCCCAATTCCCTCCCCCTCCCATGGCCTGCCTAAATGGCAGGTTCTTTTTTTTTAAATTTTTTATTATACCACAGTGAAACATACAATTACAAAGGTGATCATAATTGGTTCTTGGTAATACAGTATACCAGCACCCATCCCTCCACCAGTGCCCCATTTCTACCACCAATGTACCCCCACCCCCTCCTGCCCGCCCCCATGCTGCCTTAATAGCAGGTACCCCAGTTTCCTCTCTTTCTCTCTCTGTCTCTCTCTCTGTCTCTGCATCTCTCTGCCTCTTATTTTACACATTGTGGCTAGCCCTGCAGGTATTTAGAGTTTATCACTTAAGTCTCTTTGTGTATATTCAATGGTGAGTCTTAATCTGAAAATGGCAGGTTCTTTATATCTCCTCTCTCTCTCCCCTCTCTCTTCCTTCTCCTACACATTGTGGGTTGCACTACATACACCTAGAAGCCATCATTTGCATTTTTTGTCTGTATTTAATGCTCAGTTCTATGTTGGTATCAGCCCTTTTGACATTTATTCACACATGTTCCCTTCTCTATCTTACCTAAACTCTGACTCCCACACGCTTGTGGTAATTTCCACTTTTGGTAAGATCACCTGGTATATTTATGTCATGCAAATAAATGCAGTCATTCTATGTCTCTCTCTTTCCTTCTGACTAATTTCACTCAACATGATTCTTTCCATGTCCATCCATTTATAGGCATTTTTCATAACTTCATTTTTCCTAACAGCTGCATAGTATTCCATTGTGTAGATGTACCACATCTACACAATGGAACAGTTCTCGGGCATACTGGTTGTTTCCAGGTTCTGGCTATATAATAAAATATTTTTTAAAAAGAGGACCTGAGGAAATGGAGATACATTCCCTGCTCATGGATTGGGAGGATTAAAGTTATCAAAATGGTAATACTCCCTAGAGCTTTATACAGATTCAATGCAGTCTCTATAAAGATACCCATGATGTTCTTCAAAGAAATTGAACAAACACTCCTGAAATTTGTATGGAATAATAAACCCCCATGAATAGCTAAAGCAATCCTTGGGAAAAAGAAGACGGGAGGTATCACTTTCCCCAACCTCAAGCTCTACTACAGAGCAGTTGTAATTAAGACAGTGTGGTATTGGTATAGAGACAGACCCATAGACCTATGGAATAAAACTGAATATTCTGAAACACACTCTCAAATATACAACCACCACTCATCTTCAATAAAGGAGCAAAAAATATTAAGAGGAGCAAAGAAAGCCTCTTCAACAAATGGTGCTGGGAAAACTGGTCAGCTACGTGTAAAAAATGAACTTCGATCTCCTTCTAATGCCATACACAAAAGTCAGATCAAAATGGATTATAGATCTAAATATCAGACATGAATCTATGTCCGATGTTAGACATAAAAAAAATAGGAAAAACACTCTACGACATCAAAACTAAAAGCATCTTCAAAGACGAAATACCACTTTACAAAGCAAATGGAAACAAAGATAAACAAATGGGATTGTATAAAATTGAAAAGCTTCTGCACCTCAAAAGAAATGTTGACCAAGATACAAAGATAATCCACAGAGTGGGAAAGAATATTCACCCAATACCCATCTGACAAGGGGTTAATATCCAGGATATATCAGGCACTGGTAGCACTCCACAAGAAGAAAACAGCCAACCCCATCAAAAAATGGGGAGAAGAAATGAACAGAAGCTTCCAAAAGAAGAAATTCGAATGGCCAAAAGGCATATGAAAAGTGCTCTTCAGCTTTAATCATCAGGGAGATGCAAATCAAAACAACAATGAGGTACCATCTCACCCCACAGAGACTGGCACACATCCAAAACAGCAAGAACAACCGGTGCTGGAGTGGATGTGGGGAAAAAAGGGACTCTCATCCACTGCTGGTGGGAGTGCCGACTGGTCCAGCCCTTTTGGAAAACAATATGGGCATTCCTCCGAACACTAGACATTGAGCTCCCATTTGATCCAGCAATAGCACTCCTGGGAATATACCCGAGAGACCGAAAAACACATAGCAGAAACACTATCTGTACTTCTTTATTCATCTCTGCTATTCACTATAGCTAGAATCTGGAAACAACCTAAATGCCCGAGAACAGAGGACTGGCTAAAGAAACTGTGGTTCATCTACACTATGGAATACTATGCGGCTGTCAGAAAGGATGAAATTATGAAATTTACCTGCAAATGGATGGACATGGAGTCTATCATGCTGAGTGAAATTATTCAGAAGGAAAAGGACAGATATAGAATGACTGCATTCATTAATAGGATATAAATAGATACCAGTGTTTTACTAAATATGGGAAATGGTAATGGCAGATTAAAACTCACCACTGAATATACACAAAGAGACTTAAGTGATAAACTCTAAATATCTGCAGGGCTAGCCACAATGTAAAATAAGAGGGAGAGAGATGCAGAGAGAGAGAGAGATAGAGAGAGAAAGAGAGGAAACTGGGGTACCTGCTATTAAGACGGCCTGGGGGGGAGGGGAGGAGGGGTACATTGGTGGTGGAAATGGGGCACTGGTGGAGGGATGGGTGCTGGAATACTGTATTACCAAGAACCAATTATGAACACCTTTGTAATTGTATGTTTCACAGTGGTATAATAAAAAAATTAAAAAAAAAAAGAAAAAGTGCTCTTCATCATTAATCATCAGGAAGATGCAAATCTAAGCAACAATGAGGTACCATCTCACACCACAGAGACTGGCACACATCCAAAACAGCAAGAACAACCCGTGCTGGCGTGGATAGCCCTGCCCATATGGTTATGCCCAAAATATCTGTGCTTATCCAAGCTAAGGTGAGCCAGAATGTGCCTGGTCTTCTAACCCTCTGATCACAGGATATGTAAATCAGTTATCGTTATCTTGCAAATGTTACCTTGCAAATGCTAAATCTGTCACTGTTCTCTGTTACAATGGACCCAGGAGCTTTCAAATGCCCTGTGATGTGTACTTGTACCCCCTCCACCCAAGTATTGTATAAAAGGCTTAAGCTGTGTTCAGTAAATTGAGTACTGCTATCCAGAAAAAAAAATAATGCTGATGGTGTTGCTGCTGTGTATTTTGAAATTCCCAGGGTATATTCCCAGGAGTGGTATGGGTCAAATGGGAGCTCAATTTCTAGTCTTTGGAGGAATGTCCATATTGTTTTCCAAAAAGGCTGTACCAGTCAACATTCCCACCAACAATGGATGAGAGTCTCTTTCTCCCTGCATCCACACCCAGCACTTGTCCTTGCCCTTTTGGATATGTGCCAGCCTCTGTGGTGTGAGATGATATCTCATTGTTGTTTTGATTTGCATCTCTCTGATGATTATTGATGATGAGCATTTTTCATATGCCTTTTGGCCATTTGAATTTCTTCCTTGTCTCATTTCTTCCTTGGTCTCATGCTATTTGTTTTATATCTCAAAAATGAATGCAGTTATTCTATATATGTCTTTTCCTTCTTACTAATTTCACTCATCATGATAACATATTTTCAAGGGTTTCATGTAATCTCAATGGTACCCACAAGGTCCATCTATTTTCTGTTCTGCACCAAGGTGATTCTGAGTGTTGTCCTCTATTTATTGAAAGGGTCATGCTCGCTTCCTTGAGAGGGCAAACTAGCATGATCCTTCCTTTCATCTTAAAGATAGTCTCAAGCTATACAGGGTGGTAGTCTCCTGGTACATTCTGTCTCATGATGGGACCAGTGGGTATTAAGAGGAATTGTGACCAATCTAGATAACATTGCAATCATAGTAGAGATTGTAGTAATAATTCAGAAGTTACTGATTCAGAATTAAAATAATTCTTATAACTGCCACACCCTCCATCAGTGTTTACACTGAAGAGAGATGTCATTAGCAATAATCCTGGCTTAAGAACATGTAAATAGCTTAAACTGTAATAAGTGTACCACCTACATAGCAGAGCCTGGCAAGCTACCCATGTTGTATTTGATATGCCAAAAACCAGTAATAATTATAGGCCTCATTCCCATGACCTGAAGGAATGATTTGAGGCTCTTTGTGTGTTCCTGGATCTAGCAGATGCCCTTTGGCTACATTTGCTTGCAACAGGACGTATGGAGATGTTACTGGTGCCTGCTCAAGCAAATCGATGAACAACAGGAAGACAAGTGATGCAAGTGATATCAGAACAGTCAGCCTAATATGATTGTAAATATGTCTCTTTTTGAAGAAAAATGCCTGCCAGAGGCAGGCTGAGGGAGTGGGGGGGGAATCTGGGGACAGTGATGTTGGTGAGGGGTGCACTGGTGGAGGGGATGGGTGCTGAACACTCTATGACTGAAACCTAATCATGAACAGCTTTGTAATGTATATCTCATGGTGATATAATAAAAAAAATGAGAGAAAAGAAGTAGGGAAAAAAGATATGGTAGAGTGAGCTTTTAAAATTCTCTTTGCCTAGGGCTGGGCGATAGCCCAGAGGGTAGGGCATTTGCTTGCATGCGTGCCGGCCTATGCCGCCGCCCGGGTTCGATCCCCTGGCATCCCGTATGGTCCCCTGAGCACCACCAGGGAGTAATTCCTGAGTGCAGAGCCAGGAGAAACCCCTGAGCATTGCCGGTGTGACTCCCAAAAAAAAAAAAAAAAAAAAAAACTCTCTTGCCTGTGGTCCAAAATAACACTTTCTATACAGGTGATTGACAATGTATGATGCATGCATATACATACTTACAAATGTATATTTCATTTATATGTGGCATTTATATATGAAACAAAAGTTTATGAACAATATTAACTTTTAGCTTGCGTGATGCTCTCTAATATTCTCTTTTATTCCATCATAAATAAAACAAAAACAAAAAATATGTCTCTTTTTCCATTTGCATAAATTCTTATATTTTTGATTTACCTTTATTAAATATATGTACTTGAAAGGTTTGGGATTGTTTCCAATGCATCATTTACTCTATCACAGTACTATTATGATGAACCAAAAATTTGATAACAATAATAGATAACAATGGCAGAAGGGTCTACCCTTGTTTATTTCATTTTGTATTTGTATACTTATTTTTTGTTTCCATTGTGTTTAAATATAGGTGAATAGAATTTTTTTCATCTGACTTTTGGCCATTTGAATTTCTTCTTTGTTGAAGTTTTTGTTCATTTCTTCTCCCCATTTTTTTGATGGGGTTAGCTGTTTTCTTCTTGTAAAGTTCTACCAGTGCCTGATATATCCTGGATATTAACCCATTGTCAGATGGGTATTGGGTGATATTCTTTCCCACTCTGTGGATATCTTTTGTATCTTGGTAACTGTTTCTTTTGAGGTGAAGAAGCTTTTAGTTTTATGTAGTCCCACATATTTATCTTTGCTTCTAGTTGCTTTGTTAGTGGTGTTTCACCTTTGAAGATGCCTTTAGCTTGAATGTCGTGGAAGACCTCACAAATAATTTAAAATAAAAGCTTATTATAGAAAAACTTTAAACAGATCACTTTATTGTGAATTCCATCATATATATGCAAATATATATATATATATATTTGTGGGGAGTGGGGATACATGTCTCTGTGTTCCTGTGCTCAGGGATCACTCCTGGCAAAGCTTGGGACCATATATGGTGCTGGGATTGTACCTGGATTGGCTACTTTAAAGGCAAGTACCTTTCCCATTGTACTATCTGGCCCCTCTAGAAAATATTTAATAAATTGATGCCAATACTGAGAGAGAGAGAGAGAGAGAGAGACAGAGAGAAAGAAAGAAAATATGAAGCCATTATGAGCCAGAAAAGAAATGTAGGCAAAATAGTTCAAGCAAAAAAAAAACAAACAAACAAACAAACAAACCCTCCCCACAAAAAAAAACCCAGACAAACAAAAACCACTAATGCCCTATAGGACCATTTATTCTTAGGATATAGATTTAAGCTCCTCTAATATATAACAAAGTTACTGCAGCAGCACCTAAAGATTATCGGATATCAAATGACCCAGAGGGGTTATCTCACAATACAAATATGATTTAATATAAAAATCAATTGGATGGACATGGAGAAGATTATGTTGAGCGAAATTAGCCAGAAGGAGAGAGACAGATACAGAATGACTGCATTTATTTGCATGGCATAAATATATATGTACATATTATGATACCAATATCCAAGGATCAAGTGAAACATATATCAGGAGGTCTTGTCAAAGGTGGAAATTATCACAAACGTGTGGGAGTCAGAGTTTAGGTAAGACAGAAAATGGAACAGGGTGCTAATAATAGTCGAGGGTACTAATGCCAACCTAGAACTGAGCATTAAATAGAGGCAAAAGGATTCACATGACAACCTTTTAATGTATGTTCTGTAATCCATAGTCTGGTAGGGAAGGAAAAGAGAAAAGAGAGAGAAAGGGAAAGAAATAAAGAACCTGCCATGGAGCAGGGCTGGGGAAGGGGGAGGGAACCGGGAATGTTGGTGGTGGGAGATGGGCACTGGTGGGGGGACGGGTGCTGAAACACTGTATGACCAAAACCCAAACATGAACTTTTATTTGTATATTTTTTTTTTGTATGGAGATGGGCACTGGTGGAGGGGACGGGTGCTGAAACACTATATGACCAAAACCCAAACATGAACTTTTTAATTGTATATCTTTTTATTTGTATATCTCACGGTGGTATAATAAAATACTTAAAAAATATGATTTAATATACAAATCAACAAATATAAGACACCACAGTACAATAAAGGACCAAAATGATTATATTGATAGATATAAAAGAATTTTTGACAAATCCAACATCCATTCATGATTAAACCCCAGAGGGTTATTAATAGTAAACATAAGAGAATTCTATAGACCTGCTACAGGACATTTATAGAAAACATTCAGGTAAACATCACATCTAAATGTGGCAGATTGGCATTTTACCTGGAAATTTTGTTAAAAATTTTTTCTATTTTTTTTTCAACAAAGTATCATCCAGGTATATCAAAGAGAAATAAGTGATCTCTGGATTGGAAGCCTATGATGATAACATAATCACTAATAAATTTTTCAAAAATAGTTTTAAAAAATCCACTAAAACCAGAATAAATTTGTAATAAATATTATCAATCAACAGAAAACTGTAGCTGTATTTACTAGAAATGAGGAAACTAAAAGACCCATTCACACACAAATATATGGACACAAGTTGAATAAAGTTATGACAGTCTACTGAAAATTGATATATAAAAGCATGTTGGTGGGAATGAAATAACATTCGATCAAGTGGGAAGACTTTTTTGTTAAGATCACAATGTTCTTGCACTCCTAGTAGTGCTTTGGCAGGTCATGTGGTTTCAGGGATTGAAGCAGGAGCTTGTTCATACCCTCAAGCTTTGAGATTTATAGTCAAAGCTGCAGCCCCCCCCCCCTGCCTTCATGATCTCTTTACAGAAATAGAGCAATTAAACCTTATACTCATAGATGATCAAATATTTTAGAAACAAAATTATGTATCTTCCTTGCCTTTTGCTCCTTTTCTTTTTTGCCCCTTAGTTTTTGAGCCACACCAGTTTGTGCCTGACCCTGCACTCAGAGATCACTTCTGAGGGGTCAGGGGATCAAATCCCATGGGCCTGGGATTGGTGGTTAGTAAGGTAGGCAACCATCATCCCAGTAAGCCTAGCAAGAAGTCAGAGCAAACCACACATCATGAGGTGAGTCATTCTCAACATCCAGACTCCATAGTTCCTCAGAGCTCCACCCAAGAGAAAACCTGATCTTTCCCCCTTTAAGTTTCGTCAGTAAATGCTTGAGATGAGAGCCTACTACTGAGAGTATACCACCTACACAGCAGAGCTTGGCAAGCTACCTGTGTTTTATTTGATATGCCAAAAACTAGTAAAAATTATGGACCTCAATCCCATGACCTGAAGAATGGTTTGAGGCTCTTCCTGTCCCTGGAGCAAGCAGATGCCATTGGGCAACACTTGCTTGCGACAGGACATATGGAGATGTTACTGGTGCCCGCTCGAGCAAATCCATGAACAACGGGAAGACAGTGATACAGTGATACAGTAAAGGCAGACACCCTCCTTGTACTGTACAGTATTGTTTCCCCAGCCTTTCTTGTCATTTTGTTTGGATCACGAAATGTGAAGGAGAGTGGATGGATTTCAGGGAAGTATTTAAGCTTTCTGAGAACAGAATTCTCTTGATTTAGCTACCCGGGTGGTATTTTCACTAATTGAGCCAAGTGTTGAGAAAATTGTTATGGCAATTGTTATTTTCAGGCCACTAGAGAACCCAAATTCTATTCATCTCAATTTTTTT
>JAJIBD010016130.1:0-28681 GCA_021461705.1 Cryptotis parvus | reverse complement strand
TCATGAACAGCTTTGTATCTATATATCTCATGGTAGTATAATAAATTATTTTTAAAAGGTCACATTTCTAATGTGCTGGAGATTAGGCTTTAACATATAATCTTACTCACAATGAGGTATATATTTGAGCTAGAACTCAAAGATTCAATAGGAGGTTGCCACTATGACAGTGAAGAGTTGAGGTTATGGCACAGTATGATCCAAGCACAGGCTTGGAGTTCTAGAAAGATCCGAGTCATATTAGGAAAGACCAAAATCTAGAGTAGCAGGGCTGGCTCAGGGCAGAAAAAAAACTTGATTAGAAGAAATCGGGTCATCACAGAGACTAACTAGCACACATCAAAAAGAACCACCAGTGCTGGTGCAGATGCAGAGAGAAAGACTCTCATTCACTGCCGGTGGGAATGCTGATTGTCCAGCCTTTCTGGAAAATGATATGGACATTCCTCAAAAAAACTAGAAATTGCGCTTTCATATAACCCAGCAATACTGATCCTATGATATACCCCTAGTGGCCCAAACCCAGTGCAGAAAAGCCATCTGTACTCCTATGTTCATTGCACTTCTATATTCATTCATTCATAACAGCTATTCATAACAGCCAGAATCTGGAGACATCCCAAGTCCCTGAGAACAGATGAGTGGATAAAGAAACTGTGGTACATCTATACAATGGGACACAACACATTTGTTAGGAAAGATGAAGTCATGATATTTGCTTATACAATGGATAAACATGCAGAGTATCCAGATAGGTGAAGTAAGTCAGAGGGAGAGTGACAAACATAGAATTATTGCACTCATTTGTGAGATTTTAAAAGTGAAAATAAAAACATAGCATGTGAATAATACCAAAAGACAGTAGGAACAAGGATCAGGATGACTGGTCCTTGGCAGAAAGCATCACCAAGGGGGAGGAGGGAATAGAGTTAGGACAGAGAAGGGACCACTGTGACAATGATAGTTGGAAATGATCACTGTGGACAAGAACTGAGTGTTGAAAGGAGGAAAATTTATATGCATGACCCTGTTTCAGAAAGAGAGGGGGGAAAGTGTCTACCATAGAGTCAGGCTGCTGTGTGGAGCAGGGGAAGGCAGGCAGGAGGGAAACTGGGGACTCTGGTACTGGGAAATGTGCACTGGTTAAGGGATATGTGTCAGAATAATGTATAACTGAGACTCAATTACAAACAACTTTGTAACTGTATATCTCATGAGGATTCAATACGAATATTTTTTCAAAAAAGAAGCAATTGGGTCAAACAGTAAAAGACTGAATAGGTCACAAAGAGGAAAGGGTCCTTTACTCTGCTATCAGTTGGAATTTCTAATGTTTATAATGATTACTTTTTTACTCTTTCCTAAGTATAGAAGTAACCCATTGTGCAATGACATGCCACTTGAGGCTCAAATTCACTTCTTAATATCCTATGCTTCCCTATTTCCCAAATTCTCTTCATGAACTCTTCCAACTACATCAACTTAGATAAGTCACCCCATATTTCTCATTAAAACAACAACAACCAGGGACCAGAGGACCAGTATAGCAGGTGGGTCCTTCCCTTGCACACAACTGATGCAGGTTTGATCTGTGGAAACCCGTATGGTCTCCCACGATCCAATTAGTAGTGATCCCTGAGCACCTATGAGTATGGCCCCAAAGTCAAAATAAAAAATTGATCACTTGATCACTTGAATCCCGTTATTCATCGATTTGCTCGAGCGGGCGCCAGTAACA
This sequence comes from Cryptotis parvus, assembly GCA_021461705.1. NCBI lineage: Eukaryota > Metazoa > Chordata > Mammalia > Eulipotyphla > Soricidae > Cryptotis > Cryptotis parvus. The sequence goes on along the minus strand of JAJIBD010016130.1, from coordinate 26,943 downwards.
TTTCCATTGGACCCTATCACGTGCCAATGTAGCCCAATGGCATCTGGTTGATTCAGGAATATGAAGAGCCTCGAACCGTTCCTTCAGGGTCTTGACAAGGAAGTCTGACCATCTTGTAGGTGGGCGGCCACGTGATCTTTTGACATCCGTGGGATCCAGTTGGTAATGGCTCTAGTCCAGCGGTTGTCTCCAAATCGCATTACATGTCCAGCCCATCTGATTTTCGATGCCTTGGCAAATGAGACAGCGTCCCTGATTATGGAATAGCGACAGAGGTCAGAACTCTGGATTCCTTCTCTCACTTGAGTGAGGCGTGATATTCTAAGCATAGTTCTTTTAAAACCATATTAAAACCCAACCCTTCAAAATCTTGTTTTGCAAAACAGAATGCACTAAAGGAGAAAGAGAGAAAGAGAGAGAGAGAGAAAAAGAAAATTGCCTGTGGCCAGAGAGGCAAGTGGGGTAAGGGAAACGGGGCACAATGGTGTTGGGAAATGTGCACCGATGGAGGGGATGGATATTAGAACACTGTATGACTGAAACCCAGTCATGAGCAGCTTTATGTAATGGTCTATTGCACATTAATTCAGTAATAATAATAATAATAATAATCACTGTTTTCTGTTCATCATCAATTTGCTTGAGCAGGCACCAGTAACATCTCCATATGTCCTGTCTCATGCAAGTAGAGCCCAAGGGCACCTGCTTGCTCCAGGAACATAAAGAGCCTCAAACCATTCCATCAGGTCATGGGAATGAGGTCTATAATTGCTACTGGTATTTGGCATAACAAATACGACATGGGTAACTTGCGAGGCTCTGCCGTGTGGATAGCATGTTCTTGTATCACTATCACTGTCTTCCCGTTCATCATCAATTTGCTCGAGCAGGCACCAGTAACATCTCCATATGACCTGTCTCATGCAAGTAGAGCCCAAGGGCACCTGCTTGCTCCAGGAACATAAAGAGCCTCAAGCCATTCCATGAGGTCATGGGAATGAGGTCTATAAATGTTACTGGTATTTGGCATATCAAATACGACACGGGTAGCTTGCCAGGCTCTGCCATGAGAGTAGCATACTCTTGTAATCATCTAAAAATCCAGCATTTATTGATGATAAGCTACGCGCAAGCCGGGCTATGATAGGCTGGTCTACTGGGTGAGTTCTGACGAGGGGGAAGTCTGGATGTGGAAAATGGAGGCCCCTCATGGAGTGGGGGTTGTCTGGCTTGTTGTGAGGCTCTGCTGGGGTGGTGGGCCAGGGCTAGAACCTGCCATCCCTCCCAGGCACCTCATGAGTGGCTGGGCATAGGGAGGGCCAGTAGCAGCTCTGCCCCATGTCTGTGAGTCTCACTAGGTAACTTAATTTCCATAACCTGTTTTACAGCTCCAACCATTCCCAGAGCACACATTACACTCCTAGTTTTCCACTTCACCTTCTAGGAAAACCCAAACCCATACCCACAATATTCTCGTTTCTCTCCCTCCACACACTCCGTGCACACCCCAACAGAGCTCCCTTATAGGTTCAGGAGTGCTCCCCACACAATGGGGCCACTGTGATAGGAGGAGGAGCTTGAGGGGGAGCCAAGTATTATAAACAAGACTGAAGAAGGGAACCCTTTCTCCGTGGGATGACTCTGATCTTTCTTGGAGACAGTGTAAATTCCAGACCTTGGGGCTCACCAATTTGGGAGGGTGGAGACGGCAGAGGAAACAGGCTGGGCCCCATTTGGAAAGGCAAACTGGGCTTCTCGAGAGGGGAAAGAGGGCCCCAGCGGCACACAGGTGCTGCCCAACCAACGGAGATGGCAATGCCAGGGAGGAGCTACTGAGGATGACTGTGTCGTCTGCAGGTGCCTCTCACTCCCCCACAGGCAAGAGCGGGGTCTCAGCCTGTCCTCTGCACGGCAATGAATGCATGTTCTTGTAGTCATCTCTAAATCCAGCATTAATTGATGAACCGTGCGGCCTCAAGCGGCCTCATGAGATGGTCTGTGATAGGCTGGTTTGCTAGGTGGAGTTCTGACGAGGGGGAAGTTCGGATGAGGAAAATGGAGGCCCTCATGGAGTGTGGGGTTGTCTGGCTTGTTGCGAGGCTCTGCTGGGGTGGCGGGCCAGGGCTAGAACACACCATCCCTCCTGGGCACCTCGTGAGTGGCTGTGCACAGGGAGAGGCAGTAGCAGCTCTGCCCCATGTCTGTGAGTCTCTGGTTCAGCATATCTGAGCCGGATTTAAAAGACTGCTGCAGGGTAGATCTCGATGAGCCGGGCTGTGATAGGCTGGTCTGCTGGGTGGAGTTCTGACAAGGGGAAGTCTGGATGTGGAAAATGGAGGCCCTCATGGAGTGGAGTGGGGGTCGTCTGGCTTGTTGCGAGGCTCTGCTGGGGTGGCGGGCTAGGGCTAGAACACGCCATCCCTCCCGGGTGCCTCGTGAGCGGCTGGGCACAGGGAGAGCCAGTAGCAGCTCTGCCCCATGTCTGTGAGTCTCTGGATCAGCATACCTCTGCAGTATTTAAAAAAGACTGCTTTTTTATTGCACCTGTATTATTATTATATTATTATTATCATCTAATAGTAATAATAATAATAATAATAATAATAATAATAATAATAATAATAGAGGTGCAATCTCTGCCAAGCACCACAACTAAAAAGGTGTGTGAGTGCCAGAGCTAAGGAGTGTGACCGCCCCACTGAGTATAGGTGTGAGCACTGAAAAAATCCTAGGAGAGCTCTACAACTCTAAGTTGTGTGTTTCAACAGAGTGTGTTCTACAGCAAGCATGTGGGCAAGTTCACAAGCAAAGGAGCACAAACCTCAGTGGGCACCAAGTTCATAGGAAAAAGCACCGCAACCTCTTCTGCAGCCTCTGGAGAACTCTATGGCCAAGCACGTGTACCCCTTGGCCGCTGCAACGTCAGTGACAGACAGAAAGGGAAGGGAGAGGGATTTTTAAAATTCACTACAAACTTTTTTTTTGTATTTTGATTTTTTAAAGTATTCTTGTATTCTACTTGAGACATTTCCAATGTTTTAAAAAATGTGCTGAAACTCTGATTTTCACTCTTTTGTGATTAAAAAAAATCTTGGCAGAAGTCACTTACTTAAAGCTTTCCCAGTGACTGCACAGTTAAATTTCCATATTTCTATTGTTCTAAATTATGCTGTAATAAATATTTTGGTCCACGGATTTTGACCTGCCACTTCTGTTGTAGGTTGGGGAGGACCTGGATGAGAAATGAGTCAGGAGAGAAGTATATGTGAAGGTTCAAGATGTCAATTGTTTCTAAAATTCTTTTCATTAAGCAGAGTACAATCAGTTAGTGATTTTTACAGATAATTGGGACTGCAGAATTTACTTGAAAGATTATTAGAATCTGAACTATGAAAACAGGGTTGGGAGAATAAGGATGTACAAAAGGAGATGGAGTTTAAGGGTATAAGTAGAATAGAGTCAAAAGGATTTGGTAAACAGATAGAGAAGGGAGAGAAATGCAGAGACCAAAACAACCCTCTAGCTTTACAGCCTGCCTAGCTGGGAGAATACCAATATTCACACAGAAAGAGAAGACAGCAAGGTGTGCACATGTAGGGGAAGACAGGTTTTAGATTTCTGTTATATGAATTTTTATCCCAGTTAAAAAAAGTTTCAGGTGGTATCTAAAAGATATTTGGAAATTTAATACTAGTACAGATCATCTGTTGTCTTTGCTTGCCTAGATTCTGGGGCTAGTTTTGGGAGTTCATTCCTCCCAGAGGACAGGTTTCAAGAGTCAATTCAGTTAGAAGCAACCTTGTGTTTGGGATTGGGGGATGTGGCTCAGTGGTGAAGTACTTGAGTTATAATCTCGCAACCTAGGTTGGATCCCTGGCACCACACACACAAGAGTTCCATGATAAAAGCAATATATATTTTCTCCTGAGCATCACCCCAGCAGGTATGCCCACAAACAAACAAACATAAAATCAAACAATTTTATTTTCTTTGGGGGCTGTACCTGGTGATATTCAGAGGTTTCTCCTGACTCTGGACTCAGGAGTCACTCCAGGTGGTGCTCAGGGGATAAATGGGATGATGGGGATTGAACCCAGGTTGGCCGCATGCAAGGCAAGAGTCTTACACTGTACTACAGCTCCGCCCATTATACAACAATTTAAAAACTAGACCACATTTTTTGGTGGCTCTGACTAGGTGGTACTCAGGACTTACTCCTAGTTCTGTACTCAGAAATCACTCCTGAATGGGGGAACTATCTGGAGTGCCAGGGACCCAATGTGGGTTAGCCTCATGCAAGGCCAGAACCCCACTCTCTGTGCTAACTCTCCAGCTCCCTTCTGAATTACTTTTTTTTTTTTTTGCTTTTTGGGTCACACCCAGAAATGCTCAGGGGTCACTCCTGGCTCTGCACTCAGGAATTACTTGTGGCGGTGCTGAGGGAACTATATAGGACCCAGGATTGAATCCAAGTCGATTGAACCCACGTGCAAGGCAAACGCCCTACCTGCTATACTATTGCTCTCTGAATTATTTTTTATAATGCCATATATTTTGCCATTCATTTATTTTGTAGATCAATGGTAACTAAAATTGGTTGTCAGCAAATAGTTTGTTATTTTATTGAATTTTAGAAATGCTTCAAATGTCCAGAATATAAAACTCTATACTAGAAACTCAAGTTGCAGGAAACACATAACCACAAAATTTTGTAGCTTATATCTTAAATGCCTAATAATTGTCCAGCTTATTAGTAAACTTTGGAGGGCATTTTTACCCACATCCTTATTTTCATTAGTTTTAAAGGGATCACTTGTACCAATTGTCTTCCTGTTGTTCATTGATTTACTTGAGCGGGCACCAGTACCATCTCCATACATCCTGTCACATGCTAGTGTAGCCCTAGGGCATCTGCTCGCTCCAGGAACATAAAGAGCCTCAAACCATTCCATCATGGGAATGAGGTTGATACTTGTTACTGGTATTTGGCATATCAAATATGACATGGGTAGCTTGCTAGGCTCTGCTGTGGGGGTGATCAGTCTCATCAGTTTTAAAGGGAACAGAGGGTAAAATCAAATCTAGAAATAAAACTTTGACCAAGTTTTCTGGAGTGATATTAGTAATGTTGAATTATATAAAGTTATAGAAGTGAGAACTAATCAGCCTTTTTTTTGCTCTGGTATTCATAAATACTTCATTTTCTGCTACCTTTGCACTTATGTCTGGTCTTTTAGTCCTGAATTGAAGCTGGATTAATTAGCAATGTTTTCACTTCACACTCTACCCTTGGGTCATTAAAAATCACAATGGAAAATATGATAATGGAAAATAAATTATTTAAATATGTTATTCATAGAAGTACTTACATACAAATCACAGGACTCATGAGATATTGAACTGAAAATTCTGAAACAGAGAAAGTGTTTCATACTCTTAAAACGCACATGCAATCAGTAATTAGGATACCACAAATTTATAGCAATAAAATATATAATATTTCTCTGAGTTTGCTGCTACAATTTTAATAACTTTTACCAGGGTTCTTCAAGGAATTCACTACTCTATTAGCAAACATTATTATTTTTAAAAAATAAACTGACAGAGAAATTGTATGTGACATTTCCACGGGCCTCCAAGCACCCAGACCTTTTCAATGACTCAGAACTAATTCTTACATATGAGGAGTTTGTTGTCCTTTTTTCCCTAACTTTTAATGCCTTTCTAGAAAGTCCTTCATGCCTCTTTTTTTTTTTTTGATAGAGATCCTTGTTATCCTGAGCCAAAGGGTAGCTCCATGCCTGCTTAGAGGCAGGCTGGAGGTCAGTGGAAGGGAATCTGGGGACATTGGTGGTGGGAATGGGGCACTGGTGGAGGGATGGGTGCTGGAACACTGTATGACAGAGACCCAATTATGAACATCTTTGTAATTGTATGTCTCATGGTGGTATAAAAAATTAAAAACAAAACCAAAAAAAAAGGGTAGCTCCAGAAGGAGGCATACCTCTCTCCACCAGTCTTGTTTACCAAACCATTCTAATTCTTGGCTGCCTCCCAGAAAATCAAACAAGAGAGGGCCTTTTCATTACAAGAGCTTTGCAGCTAATCACTCTGGATCAGAAATAAATAATAAATTTGAGGATGTCTAAAAGCTTTAGGAATTGTATTAGGTCTTATAATCAGTTTTTCCTGCATCCTTTTCCTGACCACCCTGCTAGATGATTACTGCAAACAACAGCAGATTTAATTTCTGCTTCAGTTTCCTGACAGTTCATGGAATCTACTCACTCCATCAATGTTGCCTTTTCATGACATTTGTACAAAATGCCTTCCTCTGATGGCCCCTATCCTGGCATATAGCCTAGAACTCAGAGCCCAAACGGAAAATCAGTCCTCCTGTTGCAAGTTGGTAATTCACATCGCCCACACGACAGAGACTGAGAAATCCATCTCAGGTGGGGGTATGGTACCCAAGCCATCACCTGGGGCCTGAGACATGGCCCCGAGGACTAAGCCAAGACAGCTGAGCACCGTTTGTTTTCCCTCTCCTCCCAACGGGATCATCACCCGTGGGCAATCATGTTTCTTGAAAGAATCCAGTTCATTCCAGCTGTTGTCAGAGTTCTGGGCTTTTGTAATTCCCAGAGAAATTCAAACACTGCTTTAAGACAGGGAGGCGCGATACAGCATGACTCCACTTTAATGATAAATCATGTGGCACCATCACGTACCTAAAACCTTTCCATTTATGTTTTTCGTTTTAGGGTCACGCCAGGCTGGTTTATAGGGCTTAACCTGGCTCTGTGCTCGAGGTGCTGGAGGTGCTCCAGGAGCACATGGGATGACGAGGACTGAACCCAGGTCGGCTGCATTCAACGCAAGTGCCTTGCTCGCCTCTGTACTATCTATCCGCCCCATTTGTGAATTTTTGATGATTTCTATGGGTATTTAGTGAATCTTGGCTTCTACTCCCGAGAGAAAGGGAGCATTTGGAAACTAGGTAGAGGGGCTGGAGAGCTAGAACAGAGGGCAAGGAATGTGCCCTGCACCTGGAGCAGCCTCGTTCAACCTCCTGCACCATACACGGCCCTCTTTGCACCACCACCTTAAGCAGAGCCAGGAGTCAGCCTGGAGCACTGTCGGGTATGGCCCCCAAGCAATAAAAAAAATTAAAACTACGTAGGGGCGTTTAACAAACTACCTATGATGTGATGAGGTGTGTCAGGCCACGATTCATCCCTGGCAGCACCAGGGCCGCTGATTCCACTGCAGAACCGGGAACGCACGAGCAACCCTAACCGTCTAGAACCGCTCGACGCCCCCATCCCCATAAAACGAATAACAAACCTTAGGTAGGACACTTGGACCAGAACCCCGTATGCTGGTTGGTTCCAGGCCCACCACACTCAAGTCATCTTACTTCACTCCTAAAATGCAAAACACATTAAACCTTTGTAGGTGGCACGCAAAATACTGTTCTTTTTTGTTGCTCAGAGACAAAATCGCTCTATGTACTCAGTAACTGGATGCGTCTAATCTGGGTTTTACTCTTTTCGGAGGTCACCTTTCCAGATCAATCAAATGCCCGCGCACGAACAGGTCGGGCTTTCGTCCCCAAAGTCGCGCGTAGAGGCAAGAGAACAGACACACTTTCTCCCACACGCCATCGGGGAGGCGCAGAATAAATAAATCAATAGAGGGAAAGTGCGGGTGCACATACTTCCAGGCATCATTGCAGAGGGTGGGTGTCGGCGCCCTGCACGACCTGCAGGCGCTGCGTGACGACCCCCCAGCCCCAGCAGCAAGGGGGCAGAAGGGTCGCCAGGAGCTGAGGGGCTTCCCTAGCGCGGGCGGACGGGCCCCATCAGCGAGAGCAGAAAGAGGGCGCGGGAGCTGCCATCCGGCCGCGGTGCGGGTCCAGACACCGCCGCGCCCCCCCCCCTCCTCGCGCCGGGAGGCCGGGAGCGCGCGCGCGCTGGCCGCTGTGCGCGCTCCGGCGAGGGGCGGGGCCGCACGGGGCCGCGCGCCGCTCTGGGCTCGGCTCGGCTCGGCTCGGGGGCGCGCGGCGCGGGCTAGCCGGGCTCGCGCAACGCGAGCGCCGCAGGTGACCGGGGCGGGGAGCCGGGCTGCGCGGGCGGCCGCCCAGCCGTGGAGGCGGGGAGGCGGGCCTCGGCGGCGGCGGCGGCGGCGGCGCTCGCCTCACGGCTGGGCGCTGCGGCTGGAGGAGACGCGGGCGGAGGGCGCGCGCGTCCCCGCCGCCTCAGCTCCCCTCACTTGACGGCCGGGCGAGCGCGCGGCCCTCGGCATGTTCCTCGCCGCCAGGGTTTTCCCTCACGCCCGTAGGCTAAGTCGGCCGCGGCGGCCCCGAGACGCGCCATGCACCTGCCCTAGAGGACGCGGCGGCCGGAGAGTCCCGGAGAGCCGCCGGCCGCGGGCCCCACCAGCAGCGGCGGGGTGGGCGCCCCCGACATGGCGGCCCGCAGCGCCCCGAGCTGCCACCTGCGGCTCGAGTGGGTGTACGGCTACCGCGGCCACCAGTGCCGCAACAACCTCTACTACACGGCGGCCAAGGAGATCGTGTACTTCGTGGCGGGCGTCGGCGTGGTGTACAGCCCGCGGGAGCACCGGCAGAAGTTCTACCGGGGCCACAGCGACGACATCATCAGGTAGCGAGGGCGGGGGCGGCCGCCGTCGCCCCGGAGCAGCGCGCGGACCCCGTGCCGGCCCGACCTTCGCGGTGCGGTGACCCGCGGCTGCCCGGGCGGCGCGGCCGAGCGCTGGAGCCCCGCCACCACGGCGAGGCACCGCAGGCGACCCCCGCCGCACCCCGCCCCGCCCCCGCCCCGGCGTCCCTGGCCCTCCCGCGGGTCGGGAAGCCTCGGGGTGGCCGCCGCCCCCTGCCCGTCTCCTCGGAGGGTGGAAAGTGCCGGCCGGGTGGTTTCAGACCGTCGCACTTCCAGCCTGCCCAGCCCGTCGAGGCTCTTGCTAGCCGCATTGGCCGAGGGCCCGCGGGAGGGCCGGGGCGGGGTGTCCTTCGCCGGGTCGCGGCCCGGTGGCCTCCCACAGCGCCCTCCCGCTTCGCGTCAGCAGACACCCTCGGCCACCTTCGAGGCAGTAGTTCATCGGCTGGGACAGGTGCACGCCCCAGTTTGCGGGGGTACGTTTGTTTCAGCCTGTGGCAGCTGAAGATGATGCCACTGATGCCCAGTTCTCAGGGCCCCTCATAGCCATAGCCCCGAGGAAGTTTTCTTCAGTTTGTTACTTCAGATTGCTTGGGGGTGGGGAGCGAGACTGTACGCGTGTGTTTGTTCTTCCTCCAGAAGTGTTGGGACACTGGTCCCGGTTGCTTGTTTACGTTTCTTTAGTGAAATAAAATTTGAAATAAAATTTTCAATCAAGGCAGAACTTTTGTCGCCAATCAAGTTAAAAGCTGCAGAAGTTATCCAAAGCCATTGATGACTACCTCAAGCTCAGCGTGAACACACACACACGATTGTTACTGAGTTGCTTAATTTTTTATATCTTTTTTCCCCCTTGAGAACATATATATTGTGTCTTTGAGCCACACCCGGCGATGCTCAGGGTTTATTCCCGTCTATGCACTCAGGAATTACTTCTGGTAGCTTGGGGCACTGGGACCAAATGGATGATAGGGATCGAATCTGGGTCATCCAGGTGCAAGGCAAGTACCCTACCTGTTGTACTAATGCTCTGGCCCCAACAAAGAATATCTTTAAAAACGTTTTGAGACTGTATTTCTGTCCTGCATCTGTTTGTCTGAGCATAGTGTAGGATTGGATTTTGGATACTCACTTTTATTTACTTATTTATGTTCCAAGGGATTTTTATTTATTTATTTATTTATTTATTTATTTATTTATTTATTTATTTATTTATTGCTTTTTTGGGTCACACCCGGCGATGCTCAGGGGTTACTCCTGGCTCTGCACTCAGGAATTACTCCTGGCGGTGCTCGGGGGACCATATGGGATGCCGGGATCGAACCCAGGCGGGCATGGGCCGGCGCGTAAAGGCAAACGCCCTACCCGTTGGGCTATGGCTCCGGCCCCTGTTCCAAGGGATTTAAAGTGGGCATTTCGTTGTGGTATCTTGCCTTGATGTCTGACAAGAAGCTCTAGTACTTAAGTTCCACCAGTAACAAAGTTGTTTTATATGGCATCCCTGTCCTATAAGATCTCTAAGAGAGAAAAGGAGAACTAGGACAAAGAAAAGGTAGGGCAAGATGGGAGAAAGATGGGGAACGCCAAAATTGGAGATTGTGGACCAGGGAATAAGGCCCTACTTGGACTTCAGATGTTTTTTTCAGACAGTTTTTCCAGGTTGTAGAGAGAATATATTTTGGAAAGAGAGCTAACAAGTTGTTTTCTCCTTAGGATTCTTTTTCTTTTTTAGTAAGTCTTGTTTTTTTAGTAAGTGTTGCAGAGCTATTATAACAGTACACATTTTTAATTAAAAAATCACTTCGGCTAGTATCACTTACCCTGTTAATCACCCAAGAGAACAGTTTACCCTATTTTTTTATTCCTGTCCCCCAAGCTTTTCCAGTCTCTCTCTTTTCCATGTGTTAGCTCTCCTATAGCACAGGGGATAGTACCTTTACCTAGTTGAAACAAGCTTGACTGAAGTCCAAGTCAAGGTTAAGTCTGTTGCACTGGCTTCATTTGGTGGGTAGGTGCAAAGGGTTTCTGAAGTCTTCTCCTGGTGCGCTTCTGTTGTTTTTACTCCTTGATAGTTGGGAGCAACATGATATGATATCCCAAAACTGGATACGGTTTATTCCATGGGGGAAATACTGTTTTGTTTCCCAGTCATTATTAACTGTGACATTATATGCCGTACTGTTTGAATGTTTATGATTGTGTTTCAGTAAATTATAGGATGGTAATATTTTTTGCCTTTGTTTAGTACTTATAGTGGCAGAACTATGCATATCTCAGTAAATTACTCTTTTTTTACCAGAATTATTTGATATCATGCAAATAATTTATTCTTAAAATAATTTGTAGCAAAAGGTTTTCTGAAAATTTGCTATAGGTTGGTAAAATCTGGATCTTCTAGCATCTTTAAATTGGTGGTACAAAACGTGTGAGAGCAGAGGTTAGGTAAGACAGAGAAGGGAACATTGTGCCAATAATTGTTGAAAGTGCTATTACCACATAGAACTAAGCATTAAATACATGCAAGAAGATACACACGATAACCTCTAAGTATATATATTACAATCCACATGTGTAGGAGGACGAGAGAGAGAGAGAGAGAGAGAGAAGAGAGAGAAAGAGTAAGAGAGAAAAAGAGATAAAGAGCCAGCCATGGGAGGCAGGCTAGGGGAGGGGGAGGGAATCTGGGACATTGGTGGAGGGAAATGGGAACTGGTGGATGGATGGGTGTTGGAACACTGGCGAAACCAAAACATGAACATTTTTGTAATTGTTTATTTCATGGTCATACAAAAAAAAAAAGAAATTGGTGGTACAGATTTAATGCAGTACTAAGACTATGTTAGTTAGAAAATCGAAAGGCTCTGAAATTTTCTTTCAAATAAGAAAGATCAATCTTTTTCATGTGTAAATGTACAAACATTTCCATTCCCCCATCTTAGTGTTTCAAATATGTGTAGAAATGACTGCAGTGAAGTTTTCAATATGTCTCATTGTATAAGTATAGTATTTATATATATGATACCTGGTGGAGAACAATGTGATGTTAACCTAGTTATAAAAATTCACCACTACTTTTACCTTCTGGTTTGTTTCCTTACTTGCTTGAAAGGTAGGTGAAATTTGCTGTTTAAATATGACTTAATCTGAGGTTAAGACTGATTAGAATGTGGAGGTCATTGTCCTCAGGTTTTGAGAATCTGAAGGGCTAGACTGGTTCACAAAAACTAAATCGTGATCAGTGTCGCATTTGCTTACTAGTCCTTCAGTCCTCTCACTGACATCTAGGATTTCTAATGATGGCACCAAATGGCTTTTATCTATAGAACTTTGAATGGTTTATTTCCTTTTATCCTGTTCTACATGTACATCTCTAGTAATTTATCCTTTAGTTATATTGGGGGCAGGGCATACTAGGAGATGCCCAGAAGTTACTTCTGGCTCTGCACTCAGGAACTACTCCCTGGCTGTGCTGGGAGTCTGTATATGATGCCAGGAATTGAACGTGGATTGTCCCCGTGCAAGCCCAATACCTTACCCGCTGTACTATCACTCTGGCCCCTATCATTTAGTTGTATTTTTAATGTTAATGATGTGCATAGAAGTTAGTTTCACTGTGAGAATACTTAGACTTTACGGTAACTTTTCTTGGTTTTCTCTGTCAAGTTGTAGCAATGAAGGTCTTAAGTTGTTTAAAATTCTCAGGTTAAGTGTTAACTTATAAAGTATATTAGAGGGGCCGGAGCGATAGCCCAGTGGGTAGGGCATTGCCTTGCATGTGGTCGGCCCATGCCGGCCCGGGTTCGATCCCCTGGCATCCCATATGGTCCCCCGAGCACCACCAGGAGTAATTCCTGAGTGCAGAGCCAGGAGAAACCCCCTGAGCATTGCCAGGTGTGACCCAAAAAAGTAAAAAAAAAAAAGAAAAGTATATTAGACTACAGTTTAGTATAAAATAGAAATACATAGCTTGACATTTTTATAACTTTTGGCATGCTTTTTTAAAAAAATGCAGTAACCTTAAAATTTTATTTTTTTGAGTTTACTTCCCATCTACACATTTTTTGACAACTTTCTAAGTAGTGGTGGTTCTTGTCTCTTTTCAAATGTTTACCTCTAGCGAAAACCCACTGATATAATATAGACTAGTGGATTTTGGTGCTGACAGTGGTTTTCTTGAAGCGTTTGAACCTTTACACTGAAATGCCTGAGACTACTTAGGATTTTGTAGTCTAGAATCTGAAGTTTTTTTTTTTTAATTTTAATTTTATTTTATTATTCCCCCAAAAAAATATCATTACACCATTTTAGACATACAATTGAAAGATACTCATGTAGAGTTTTGGTTCTACAGTGTTCCAACACCCATCCCTCCACCCAAACCCATGTCCCATCACCAATGTCCCCACCTCCCTCCCCATCCCACGCCTCAACTACTTGGCGGGTTCTGTATGTCATTTCTCTCCTCTTTATCTCTCCCTCCCGCCAAACTTTCCTGCACATCGTGGAATGCAGTGCATTAAAAGACATTACTGTTTCCACTATTTTAATGGACCGCAGGGCCGCAAGTGGCTGCGCCGACCTGGGTTCAAACTGGTTTTGCTCTGTTAATCTGGTCGTGAGGCAGTTTCCCACCAGTTTCGCGTCTGGACAGCGAAAATGGTGGCTAGTGTGATGGGCGAGTCTCATCCGGCTGCTTCCGGGACCCCCCAGAGGTGATGGGCCCACTTCCAAAACCCATCTGCCCTCCCGGGAGGGGGCATAGTCAGCTGGGCCCTGGACGAGCTGAAGTTCCAGCCTCCCCAGCTGAAGCCGTTTTTTTTTAACAATGAAAACATCCCACCAGACAGTGATGAGATTAAACAACATAATGCATTTGAAATACTTTGAAAAATATACCATATTTTATAGTTTCAAGTTAGAAGAATAATTACTCATTGCTTCAAAAGTCTAGAAGCGACTTTTTTTAAAAGACAAAATGGAAAATGTAGTAGCTCTTTTCTTCAGTTGTCGTAGGTGGTGTTCTCCTCTCTCCCCCTTCAAAATTGATTTATGTAGGTGGTATGCTTAAGCAGAAAACTGATCAAACCTCACCAGAATCAGCAAAAGTGATTTTAATAGCTCTGTGTTTATGGCATGGAAACTTTATTCTATACATTGTCAGAATTGTAGTTGAAATCACTTTTAGAATGTATGATGTTTCCAAGAGCAATTTTTTTTTGGCCTTTATACCAATTGTTTCCTGGTTTTATGGACCACACCTGGCCATGTTGAGGGTTTGCTCTCTTTGTGATCAGGTATCACTCCTGGCTGGGCCTGGGGACTGAATCCGGTGTTGGGGAGTTAACCTGGGCTGAGTCTTACCCTCTGTATTATCTCTCCAGCCCTGGGGTAGCAGTTTCTTAAGTAAGTCTCTTGTCTACTCTGTACTTTCAGTTGTATGGTCAATATTCAATATTTCCCAAAGCTGGAAGATCATGAGAATCACTGAAGAAATTTTTGCTATTTTCTCTCTTTTCCTCAGAAACAACTAGAGTTAGATCTTAGGAATCTGTGCTTTTAAAAGTGCCCCAACTTGATATAAAAAGTAGCATGATACAAATATCCCAGGCCAGACAAAACATGGATCAGGAGGTCTTGTCAGTGGATAGAACCTACTGCAGATGTGTGGGAGTCAGAGGTTAGGTAATACAGAGAAAGGAACAGTGTACTAATAACTATTGTAAATGATAGTACTGGCTGGACTCGGAGTGGAGTTTTGGGACCCTGCCCTTTCCTCCACCTCCATGCCAGTTGCCCTGGAAGAGAGAGATCCACTTATGCCAGACCCACAGCTCCTTTGGTGCGTGCCGCCGCGACCTCACGCAATATTCTTAGAGAATGCTGATTTTAGGATAAGGTCCTTCCCAAGATCTTTCACATTTATACATTGTATACAGTTCTAGACAGGTTCTAACTGATACCAGTAAGCCTCGCAAGAAGCCAGAACAAACCACACATCATGCAATCAGTCATTCTCAACATCCAGACTTCATAGTTCCTCTGAGCTCCATCCAAGAGAAAACCTGATCTTCCCCCTTTAAGTTTCATCAGTAAATGCTCGAGAGGAGAGCCTTCAACTAGACTATACCACCTACATGGCAAAGCCTGGCAAGCTACCCGTGTTTTATTTACTTGTTATGCCAAAAACTAGTAATAATTATGGACCTCATTTCCATGACCCGAAGGATGGTTTGGGGCTCCTCCCTGTCCCTCGAGCAAGCAGATGCCCTTGGGTTACACTTGCTTGTGACAGGACTAATGGAGATGTTACTAGTGCCCACTCAAGCAAATCTAAGAACAACGGAAGACAGTGATACAGTGATACAGTGATAGTACTAGCATAGAATTGAGCATTGAAAGTAGGCAAAAGGATATACATGATAACCTCTAACTTAATGTATTTCAAGCTACAATGTAAAGAAGGGAGAGAGAGAGAGGGAGAGAGAGAGAGAAGTGAAAATTTCCTGCCATAGATACAGGCTGGGGGAGGGGGAGAAATCATGGGACATTGGTGGAGGGAAATGGGCACTAGTGGAGGGATGGGTGCTGAAACACTGCAAAAAATGAAACCCAAATATGAACACTTTTGTAACTGTATATCTCATAGTGGTATAATTAAAAAATTAAAAAATAATAAAAATGGTGCTATTGATATTTTAAAAAAAAGTGCCCCAACTTGTGTTTTGGGGAAGCCTGCTGCAAGTCTGGATTACAGAACACACAGGACTACAATTCTTAACATAAATAGTTTGAGAAATGGATAACAATCCTCTCCTCATCAAATCTGACATCAGAATTTTCCAAAGTATTATGTAATTACTGTGAAGCAATACTTCAGAAAATATTAGAATGCATACAAATTTGGGGACATACCTATGTATATAGGTAAATTGAATTAGGATAACTTAACTTTTATAGACTACATAATGGGTCCCAGAGCGACAGTACAGCAGGGAGGGCATTTGCCTTGCATGAGGCTGACCTGGGTTCGATCCCCGGCAACCCATGTGGTCCCCTGAGCACTGCCAGGAGTAATTCCTGAGTGCAGAGCCAGGAATAATACCTGAGCATCGCCAGGTGTGACCCAAAAGATATATATATATATATATATATATATATATAAAATATATATAATAGAGAGATATATATAAAAAGAGAGAGAAGAGGGAGAGAGAGATTACATAATCTCATGTATTTACTGATGAACTGCAATGGGGAGAAATCGACTTTTCTCTTGGGTGGTGCTCTGACGAGCTGTGGAGTCCGGGTGTGGAAAATGGCAGCCCTCTTGGTGTGGGGGTTCCTCTGGCTTCTTGGGAGGCTCTATTGGGATGCCGGGCCAGGGCTAGAACTCGTCTTCCCTCCTGGGCACCTCATGATCAGCTGAGCACAGGGAGAGCCACATGTGTCCCGTGGGGATTTCTATAGCAAAAAATAATTTCAGAAGAGGAATGAGGTAATTTTGGGGGGTGATGGAAATGTTCTAAAACTGAATTGAGGTGATAGTTATAAAACTGTATATTGGTTTTACTAAAAATCATATTTACACTATTT
Organism: Cryptotis parvus; assembly: GCA_021461705.1. Lineage (NCBI taxonomy): Eukaryota > Metazoa > Chordata > Mammalia > Eulipotyphla > Soricidae > Cryptotis > Cryptotis parvus. The sequence continues at coordinate 10,669 of JAJIBD010016130.1, read as the reverse complement.
TACAATATACTTTACAATGTAAATATTCTACAAAATAAACCTCAATAAACCTTCTTAAAAATGGAACAATACAGATACTTATATACTTGCTTCCGTATACAAAACTAAAAACTGCTTTGTTAAGAATACTGACTGAAAGCAAGTAAGCACACATATTTTATTTGGGGTGAAAAAGGCAAAAGGTTCTAAGATATCAAGATTTCTTTCCCAAAGGAGGGGGTGCCTGCCATAGAAAGAGGTGGGGGGGAATCTGGGGACACTGATGCTGGGAAATCACTGGGTGGGGGCTGGGTTCTGGGAACACTATGACTGAAACTCAATCACTAACAGCTTTGTAATTGTCTATCACATGGTGATATAATACAATATTAAAAATAAAATAGTCTCAAGTGGGAGAGGTGAAAAACCAACAGATATGACGCTTGTATTACAATACTGTCTATAAGTACATATCTATGCTCCCAGCTATCCGTGAGAAGCTGCCATAACACAGTCAGAGGTGTTATCTTCGATGTGTTGAATGAGCACTATTTGTTTTTTTTTTTAATTATACCACCGTGCAATATACAATTAAAAAGATGTTCCTGATTGGGTTTCAGTCATACATTTTTCTAGCACCCATTCCTCCACCAGTGCCCATGAACACTCACTTTGAATTAAGCATTCTAATAAAGAGGGAATGACAGAATTAAAATATCACCACCTTAGAATAGTCAATAAATAGATATTGGCAAACCAATGTATTATAATAAATGGACCTTACCTACATATAAATTACAGTAAATGCATGAGATGAGAGCCCACTACTGAGAGTATACCACCCATATGACAGAGCCTGGCAAGCTACCCATGTCGTATTTGATATGACAAAAACCAGTAACAATTATAGACCTCATTCCCATGACCTGAAGGAATGGTCTGAGGCTCTTTGTGTTCTTGGGAGCGAGCAGATGCCCTTGGGCTACTCTAGCTCACGACAGGACGTATGGAGATACAGGTGATAGACTACATAATAATTCTGTTCCCTAAGATATGCCATTTTTTAAAATTTATTTTTTAAAATTACAAAGATATACAATAAAAAGTCATATTGTTTGAAGTGCCATATTTGGATATCAAAATAAGCATTTTTCTGTTTTTGAAATACTTTATAATCTAAGGGTTAGAACAAATATCTGTACAGAAAAAAGGTAGTGACTAACTAGAATAATTTAAAATCATCAATATACAGAAAATGTATTTAGGGAAAGTGCAGAATTTTAGATTTACATTGTTACTATTTCCTTAATTATTTTGTGATGTCTTATGTTACCATGTAATCAACTACTAAAATATAATGCTTTGTATATACATTAAGAAAAGCATATAGAGAAAATAATTTCTAACAATAACTTCTTAGATACTACTAAGAAATTACTGTTCATTTAGGATCTTACTCTCAAGGAAATTTATTGTACATCTGCTTTGTGCAACGGTGTCTGCCTTGTTATAGTCAGAATGTTTTATTATTTTGTGAATATTCAGAATTTTAAATACAATCAGGGGACCAGAGAGATAGTGTAGTAGGAAGAACACATTTCCTTGCACATTTCCGACACAGTTGAATCCCTAGCATCGCATATGGCCCTCTCAGTCCAATCAAGAGTGATCTCTGAGCACAAAGCCAGGATAAGCCCCAAGCATAGTCAGGTGTGACCCCAAAACCAAACAAAAGACACAGTAAAAAATCACATAGGATGATCAGAGGAGAAAGCTCTATAGGTGAAGTGCTTGCTTTGCATGCAGGCTCCTCACATTCAGACCTCACCACCACATGGTTCCCAAAGCACAACCAAAAAGTAGCCCCTAAGCCCTGTTAGGTATGGCCCCCAAACAAAAGAATATTTTTTTAAATTAAAATCAAATACTCTTGTGTTCTATGGTTACCAGTATAGCAGTCTACAGTGATAATTCCTGGAGAATAATTTCTCAGCTGAGTCTTCAAGGAAAACAGGGAGAGACAGTTAATAGGAGAAATGAGCATTTTGGGAAAAAAATATATATATAGAGAGAGAGTGGTCTTGTGTTAAAAGAAAAATTGACCTGAGCATTGCTTGGATGGTTCTGGGAGTCCCTGGCACCTTTGGACACCCAAAGCAGGGGTTCACATCCTCAGGTCTTTGCATTAAACTGTCTGGCCCAGTTGACTGAGTATTGACATGAGTGTCCTTAGGGTTCCCTGTCCACTAGCTTGGAAAGCCCCACCCCCAAAAATATTTGAAAGAGTGTACTTTCATACATATAAAAATGCTACAGTCAGTTTTTTTTCTCCCATTTCGTACTGGGTACGCCTCTCTCTCACCAGAATAGCTCTTGCAGGATTTCTCTCCCACTCCTCTTAAGCTCCCCAGCTCTGCTGTGTGCGCCGCACGACGCACACACACACACACACACACACACACTGCCTATACAGTGTCATAAGGTCAATTATCTGCTCTCATAAACTTTGACTTATTATTTCCACAGTTGGTCATTCCTGACTTAAGACACTAAAAGTGGTGCCTAGAACTCAAATTATTGTAGAAATAGATATATTTTTGGTTACCTTTTCAACTAATATTTATTATTATTTGCCAGGGACTGTGTTTAGCACTAGATACACTAGATTAGTGAGCCAAATGAAGTACTCAAGATTTTGGGGGTGTTGGAGAATGTTGGGAGTGTTGCTCCCAGGGGTGCTCTGGGAGGGTGTAGTTTGTTGTTCTGGGATTGAACCCTGCCTTACTGTATTCAAGGCTGCACTGTACCCTATTGAGCTTTCTCTTCAATTCCAAAATACTCAAGCTTTATAAAACTTTTGGTCGGTTGGGGGAAGATATAAAATAATTTTATACTTATACACCTTTACAATAGCCTAAATAACATGTAGAATTTAAGTATAAACCATATGCATAAATTTATGAGTGTTTAGTATGTAAGGGATATGAATAAAAGCAGGAAAGAAATAGAAAGTATTGAAAAGAATTTAGGTAAGATGGAGTAGCCAGAATAATTCTCTGTAAAATATGAATTAATACTTAAATAGTAGGCTTGACGGTCAGTGGTGTTTGGTGTGGATATTTGAGGGAAGGCTTTACAGGTAAATGGATTGTCAAGTGCGAAAGCTAAATTGGAATGCTTTGAGGAAAGGCCATTCTGGAGTGCTGTGAATTTTGATGAAAGGGAGATGTGAAATCTTAAGAAGTAACGGTGGTGGGGAAGACTACTGTATAGGATCTTCTGAAAGGGTTTTGCTCTTCTGCATGAAGCTGGAGGCTTTTGGAACAATTTAATCAAATTAATGCCATGATTTTACTTGATAACTTAAGGTGACTCTGGCTCCTCCATAGAAGACTAAGGAAGAGGAACATGGTGGAAACATACCATTTAGGATTCAACTGCAGTATTTTAATTAAGAGATAGTGGTGGGTTGGGCCAGGATGCTAATATTGGAAGTAATGAGATATAATTGGAAGACTGAGGCAGAATGATACCTGATGGATAAGATATAAATTGGAGCTGAAAAGAAAGGTCAATTATGATAGCAGTTTTTAGCGAGAGCAGCTGAAAGAATTACATTGCCAATTACTGATTTCTGTTTTCTTTGAGGGAGATAAAGAGAAGATTATGAGCTCTGTTTTATGAGTGTTCCATTTGAGATACTAAAGGACAACCAAATGAGATTGCAAATTAGGCAGTTGAATATATATGTGAAATATTAGTGAAAAAATAGGTGAAATGATTTGATTGGTATAAATTTTTGTTATGTATGTTATATTTTGCTTTCTGGGCCACACCCAGTGGTGCTCAGGGGTTAGCTGTGACTCTGCACTCAGGAATTACTTCTGGCAAAGTACACAGGAGACCAATTAAGGATACTGGGGGAAAAAATCTGGGTTGGCTATGTGCAGGGAAAATTTCCTACTCACTGTATTACTGCTGTGACCCCTTATAAATACTATTTAAGGTAATGAACCAGAGTAAGATAACTGAGGGAAGGAGTATAGACGAAGGATCTAAAAACTTGGGTTATTTTTTTAAAAGTTGTTTAGTTTACTGAGATTCTGTGGTTCAGAATACTATTAATTACTGATTTCTCATGTTCATAATTCCAAGACTTCACTAGTATGCCCACCTCCCTTTCCCAAGGACCCCAATACCCCCATAGTGTGTTCTTGTGGACTAGAGATATAGTACACTGGGTACCTTGCATGCTGCTGATCTGGATTCAATCCCTAGAACCCCCATATGGTACCCTGAGCTTCTCCAGGAGTGATCCCTGAATGCAGAGCCAGGAGGAATTCCTGAGTACAGCTGGGTGTAACAAAACAAACAAAAAGATTCTTGTGACAGCTTACCATTTAAATATAAAGGAAATGGAAAATAACCAACCAAGATGTGGTCATTCATGGCCAGGTGTACCTGCAGGTGCAGGTGCATCTTAAGTACCCCCTAGCTCCTTCTCCCTCTACCACCACCCAACAAAGATCTCTGAATCTTAAAGGATCTGCAAGGGCACCTCTCTTTATGGCAACAGGTGCACCTTTTGGGCCTCCTGTAAGCATGCAGCCATTAGCATAGCTGCTCAATATGTCCCTTTTCTATATATGCAGAAAATGTAGTTGGACACTGGCAATAAATTCACAGGCCATTACTAAATGCTAGAGAAAGAAGTGCAGAATTCCACCTTGGTTAGTGAATGAAGATAGTTGTCCTGATCTTTCAGATAAGGAGTTTAGAGAGGAAATGTTAAGGATGTTCAGTGAGCTCAAAGAAACAGTGGTATAATACTATTTTATGGACAACCAGTAAAACGCAAGAAAGTATGATAAAACTATCAGAAATGAGAGAACTAAAGAATTTGGTTGGTGAAATGAAGATCTTTCTTGATGGAAAGCCTTTGCATCAGAGTAACAATGGCAGAGGGTAAAATCAGTAAACTTCAGGGCCAGAGTGATAGGATAATGGATAAGGCATTTGCCTTGCAGGAGACTAACCCAGGTTCAATCCCCAGCACCCATATGGTCCCTCGAGCACCAGAAGTAATTCCTGAGTTCGTAGCCAGGGTAAATCCTGAGCACCACTGGCCATGATCCCAAAAGGACAAAAAAAAAAAATTCCTTGAACTCCAAGATGAGATGCAAAAAACATCTAGAAAACAGCAGAAGATGGAACAAAGTCTCAAATCAACAGTGGATGATAAAACTTTGGGATGAATTCAGAAGTTGTGAACAACATAAGAATTATTGGAATCCCTGATATCAGAACTGAATTCATAAGTATATGGAAGAAAACATAGGCAGAACCCTCCATGACATTGAAATAAAGGCATCTTCAAAGATGAAACACCACTGACCAAGCAAATGGAAGCAAAGGTTAACAAACTGTACTACATGAAACTAAGAAGCTTCTACACCTCAGAAGAAATGATGACCAAGATACAAAGACAGCCCACAGATCGGGATAAGATATTTACCCACTCCCCATCATTGGGTTAATATCCAAAATATATAAGGCACTGGTAGAACTTTAAAAGAAAAAAAATTCGGAAGCAGCCGGATGAGACTGCCCCCACCACACTAGCCACCATTTTCGGACGCTGGGAAACTGCCTCACGACCAGATTAACAGAGCAAAACTAGTTCGAGCCCAGGTAGGCGGCTCCCAGAAGCGGGAATCACTGGGAATTCGTCAGATGGAGTCAGGGGTCGGCCATTTCCCCCTCCATTTTGTCGAGCCTGGTGGCCCCGCCCAGGAGCTGCCCTGGGGCCACCAGCCATAGCATGAAGAGCCCCACAAGTGGCTGGGGAAGCTGGAACTTCGGCTCGCCCCGGGCCCAGCTGACTATGGGCCCCGGGAGGACAGATGGGTTTTGGGAGTAGGCCCATCACCTCTGGGGGAGTCCCGGAAGCAGCCGGATGAGACTCGCCCATCACACTAGCCACCATTTTCGCTGTCCGGACGCTTGGGAAACTGCCTCACGACCAGATTAACAGAGCAAAACCAGTTTGAGCCCAGGTCGCGCGGCCACTTGCAGCCACGTGGTCCATTAAAATAGTGGAAATAGTGATGTCTTTTAATGCACTGCATTCCACGATGTGCAGGAAAGTTTGGCGGGAGGGGAGAGATAAAGAGGAGAGAAATGACATACAGAACCCGCCAAGTAGTTGAGGTGTGGGAGGGTGGAGGGTGGTGGGGACATTGGTGATGGGAGATTGGTTTGGGTGGAGGGATGGGTATTGGAACACTGTAGAAGCAAAACTCTACATGACCATCTTTCAATTGTATGTTTAAAATGGTGTAATAAATTTGGGGGGGAAGTAATAAAATAAAATAAAATGAAAAAAAAATTTAAAAAAAAGAAGAAAAAAAAATTCTGCTCCATCAAAAAACCGGGAGAAGAAATGAACAGAAACTTCCAAAAAAGAAGAAATTCAAATGCCCAAAAGGCATATAAAAAATGCACTTTATCACTAACAGACATGGGGCAGAGCTGCTACTGGCTCTCCCTGTGCCCAGCCACTCACGAGGTGCCCGGGAGGGATGGCGGGTTCTAGCCCTGGCCCGCCACCCCAGCAGAGCCTCGCAACAAGCCAGACAACCCCCCCACTCCATGAGGGCCTCCATTTTCCACATCCGGACTTCCCCTTGTCAGAACTCCTCCCAGCAGACCAGCCTAACACAGCCCATCTCACACCACCACTTGCGGCCATGCGGTTCATCAATAAATGCTGGATTTAGAGATGACTACAAGAGTATGCTACCCACACGGCAGAGCCTGGCAAGCTACCCGTGTCATATTTGATATGCCAAATACCAGTAATAATTATAGACCTCATTCCCATGATTTGATGGAATGGTTTGAGGCTCTTTATGTTCCTGGAGCAAGCAGGTGCCCTTGGGCTCTACTTGCATGACACAGGACATATGGAGATGTTACTGGTGCCTGCTCGAGCAAATCGATGATGAACGGGAAGACAGTGATACAGTGACAGTGATCACTAACATCAGGAAAATGCAAATCAAAACAGCAGTGAGATATTAACTCACACCTCAGAGATTGTCACACATTCAAAACAGCAAGAACAACCAGTGCTGGTACTGATGTGGGTTGAAAGCGACTCATTTGTTGTTGGTGGGAGGACCAGCTGACCCAGCCTTTTGGGAAAACAATATGGACATTCCTCTAAAAACTAGAAATTGAACTCCCATTTGACCCAGCAATACCACTCCTGGGAATTATACCCTGGGATCCAAAAACACACAGTAGAAGCACCATCTGCACTTTGATATTCATTGCAGCACTACTTACAATAGCCAGAATCTGGAAACAACCTAAGTGCCAGAGAACAGAAGACTGGATAAAAGAAACTGTGGTACATCTACACAATGTAATATTATATAGCTCTTAGGAAAGATGGAAGTCATAAGATTTGCCTACAAATGGATGGGCATGGAGATTATCATGCTGAGCAAAATTAGAAGGAAAAGAATAGACATAGAATGACTACATTCATCTGTGGGATATAAAAAATATTATGAGGCTAATATCCAAGGCTAGACAAAACGGTCCAGGAGGAACTGTCAAGGTTGGAATCTACCACAAGTGTGTGTGTGGGGCAGAGGTTAGGCAAGATAGTGATGGGATCAGTCTACCCATAATAGTTGGAAATGTTAATGCTAACCTAGAATTGAGTATTGAAAGTAGATAAAGGGATATGCATGATAACTCCTCAGTATGTGTTTTTGTTTTTTTGTTTTTTTTTTTTGCTTTTTGGGTCGCACCCGGCAATGCTCAGGGGTTACTCCTCGCTCTTTGCTCAGGAATTTCTCCTGGCGGTGCTCGGGAACCATATGGGATGCCGGGCATCGAACCCGGGCGGCACAGGCCAGCCCACGTGCAAGGCAAACGCCCTACCCGCTGGGCTATCGCTCCGCCCCACAGTATGTGTATTGTAAACCACAATATGCAAAAAGAGAGAGAGAGAGAGAGAAAAGTGCCTGCCACAGAGATAGATTGTGTGCCATAGAGGCTGGCAGGGTGGGACGGGGTAGGGAAACAGGGGCTGGTGGTAGTGGTAGAGGGATGGGGGGCTGCAACATTGTATGACTGAAATGCAATTATGAACAGCTTTGTAATTGTCTCACCTTGATATAATAATAATAAAAGAAAACCTATGGTATATCTACACAATGGAATACTATACAACTTTTAGGAAAAATGAAGTCATGAAATATCCTATAAATAGTTGGCATGAAGAGTAACAGGCTGAGTCAGAAGGAGGACGGATATAGAATGACTGCATTAATTTGTAGGATATAAAAATAGTATGAGAGTAATATCCAAGGCCCAGGTAAAGTTAGGGGCCAGGAGGACGTGTCAGTGGTTGACACATGTGTGTGGGTGGCAGAAGGTAGATAAGATAGATAAGGGTTCAGTTTGACAATAATAGTTGAAAATAGTACTAGACTAGAACTGAATTTTTGAAAGTAGGTGAAGGTATATACATTATAACCCTTCAGTGTCTATATTGCAGACCACTATGTGCAAAAGGAGAGAGAGAGAGAGAGAGAGAGAGAGAGAGAAGAGAGAGAGAAGAAAAGTGCCTGTCACAGATAGATTGTGGAAGGGGGCACTTTCGGTGTTTGGAAATGTGCACTGGTGGACGGATGGGTGTTGGAACTCTATTACTAAAACTCAATCATGATCAGCTTTATAATGGTCTGTCATGTGATGATTCAATAAATAATAATAACAGTAATTTTTTTTTTTGCTTTCTGGGTTACACCTAGCAATGCGCAGGGGTTACTCCTGGCTCTCCTCTCAGGAATTATTCCTGGTGGTGCTCAGGGGACCATATGGGATGCCGGGATTGAACCCAGGTTGACTGCATGCAAAGGCAAATGCCCTACCCCGCTATGCTATCGCTCCGGTCCCTAATAACAGTAATTTTATTTTATTTTTATTTTTTTAAGTATTTTATTATACCACCATGAGATATACAATTACAAAAGATATGCAATTAAAACGTTCATATTTGGGTTTTGGTCATACAGTGTTCCAGCACCCATCCCTCCACCAGTGCCCATCTCCCACCACCAACGTCCCCGGTTCCCTCCCCTCCCCCAGCCCACCTCCATGGCAGGTTCTTTATTTCTTTCCCTTCTCTCTCTCTTTTCTCTTTTCTTTCCTTCCAGACTATGGATTACAGAACATACATTAAAGGGTTGTCAAGTGTTTCTTTTTGCCTGTATTTAATGCTCAGTTCTAGGTTGGTATTTGTACCCTTGACAATTGTTAGCACACTGTTCCATTTTCAATAACAGTAATTTTAAAAAAAGAATTATTTGAGTCCCGAGGAACTCTGATGAAGAGTCATTAGTAAAGAATATCATAACTGGGGCCGAGCAATAGACCAGTGGGTAGGGCGTCTGCCTTGCACCTGGCCAACCTGGGTTCAATCCCCAGCACCCAGCATCCCATATGGTCCCCCTGAGCACCACCAGAAGTAATTTTTGAGGAGTGCAGAGCCAGGAGTAACCCCCTGAGCTTTGATTGCTAGGTGTGATCCAAAAAAGCAAAAATAAATAAATACATACATACATAAATTAATTTAAAAAAGAAGAATATCATAACTGAGACATTCCCAGACTTGAAGAGTGCATGCACTTAGATTCAGGAAGTCCAAATTGGTACCAGAAACCCAAATAAAAATACTCCAAGAAGTTTTCCTAATCAGAGTGACTAAAGTCAAATATAAAATATTAAAAGCACAAGATTAAGGAGGGAAATTACATAAAAGGAGCATCCTTAAGAGTCACAGATGACCTATCAAATGAGACCCTGTTGACTTGAAAATAATAGTAGAATGTTTAAAAACTCCATGAGATGAACACATCACCAAGAATTCACTGTACCCAGCCAGACTGTTATTCTTGTTTGAAGAAATTACACAGAAACAATCTTCATGAAAACAGTTCACAAACTTCACAGACTGAAAACCCAGTTTTGCAAGAACTGAAGAGTCCTCTTTAAGACAAGACAAATCTCACAAACACACCAAACTGCTAGAAAATTATGGCAAAAAACATTTTACTTGTGATATCTCATTCAATGTTAATGGCCTCAATGCACCACTAAGAGACACAGAGTGGCAGAATAGGTTAGAACACTAAATCCAATCTCTGCTGCCTACAGAAAATCAGATCTGAATAGTCAGGGAAAACAGATTCAAAATCAAAGACTAAAGATATATTTCAAGCTAGCAATTCCTTATAAAAAGCAGGGGTAGTTTCTTAGTGATCAAGGGATATGTACATCTGGGAGAATGAGGGCCTAACTAACAAAATACTTGAAACTACTGATTATAGACTTGAAGGAAAGGATTGATAGCAAAGCAGTAATAGTTGGAGACTTGGCAACATCCCTGCCACCTCTCTTGATAGATCAGCTAGGCTGAGGAAACACTGGCTTTGAAGGTAGAAATGGAAGAGATGGACTTCACAGATATATAGAACATTTTATCCCCCCAAAAGTTAAACATACATTCTTCTCCAGTGTGTATTCAATGTGTATAGGGACATTCTCCAAAATAGACCATATTTTTTGACAACAAACATACTGCAAGATCAAGAGAATAGAAATTATATCA
>JAJIBD010016129.1:0-10610 GCA_021461705.1 Cryptotis parvus | reverse complement strand
TTTTGGGTCACACCCGGCGATGCTCAGCGGTTACTCCTGGCTCTGCGCTCAGGAATTACTCCTGGCAGTGCTCAGGGAACAATATGGGATGCCGGGGATCGAACCCGGGCTGGTGCAGGTCGGCCACATGCAAGGCAAACACCCTACCCGCTGGGCTATCACTCTGGGCCCCCCCCCCTCTAGCCCCCCCGTTAGCATTTTTGTTTTTGTTTCCTGCAGGTGGCGCTGTGGCTTTAGCATGGAAATTCTCCTTTATTTCTATGGCTGTGATAGAGAGGAAGAGGGCAAAATCATTGAAGAGACAAACTAGGATTAAACAGCTCATGCAATGGAGAGTGGCAGGGGATTAGTTTAGGGAAAGCTCCACAATGCAGCTCTGTCTCCCCAGGCTATTCCTGACCCTGATTCATGCCAAAACTCTGTGTTATAGTTCTTCACTTCTGTTTCATGGCTGGATTCCTTAAACAAGTGGGAAATAGGCTACTCAGTTGATTTACCTGGCAGTAGCCTAAAACACCAGGTTTTTTTTAAATAGTACTAAATCTGGAAGAAATAATATATATATTTTAAAGCTAAGCACCCAGCCCCTCACTGGGAATCTGTGAGTACTTATATTACATCACCTGTTTTGTGCTCTGCTCTGACATTTAGACGGAATTCTAATTTTACTTGAAAATTTAAACACTACTAACAAATTACTTTTGATGACAGAAAATTACTTTAATCATATAACTCTAATTTTGTCTCTAGTTAAAATTGCTCAGGTATAGTAATGGGAGCAGATTACCAACATTTTATTTAACATGGTGGTTTCTATATACATAAGATGTAGTGCGAATGTAAAATGTTCTAATTATCAGACTCTGGAAGCAGATTCAGGAATTAGTGATAAATAGTTGTTTAGACCTATTATTACTTTCAATACATCGGGTTGGTAATTAAGAAATCATAGTTACCTAATAGAACCAAGTTTTTATTTTGAACCCGGGTCGGCATAGGCCAGCCAGGTGCAAGGCAAACGCCCCTACCCACTGGGCTATCGCTCCTGCCCAATACTTAAGGTTTTTAATTCATTAACTCTGCAAATAAGATCTGCTGTAAGTCACTAATAGCTCTTCTCTGATATTTTTTAGCATTTAAATATACCATAAACATAAATAAACAGTATTTATTTATTAAATCACCTACACAGCTATTTATTCACTCATTTATTTATCTTCTTATTTACTTATTTACTCATTCACTTATTTATGTATGTATGTTTTGCTTACATAACATGGGGCAGAGCTGCTACTGGCTCTCCCCGTGCCCAGCTGCTCATGAGGCACCCAGGAGGGATGGCGGGTTCTAGCCCACCACCCCAGCAGAGCCTTGCAATAAGCCAGACGACCACCTACTCCCATAAGGGCCTCCATTTTCCACATCTGGACTTCCTCCCTCGTCAGAACTCCACCCAGCAGACCAGCCTATCACAGCCCAGCTCACATGGCTGCTTGCGGCCGCGCGGTTCATCAATAAATGCTGGATTTAGAGATGACTACAAGAGAATGCTACCCAGCACGGCAGAGCCTGGCAAGCTACCCATGTCGTATTTGATATGCCAAATACCAGTAACAATTTTAGACCTCATTCCCATGACCTGATGGAATGGTTTGAGGCTCTTTATGTTCCTGGAGCAAGCAGTGCCCTTCGACTCTACTAGCATGAGACAGGGCATATGGAGATATTACTGGTGCCCGCCGAGCCAATCAATGATGAATGGGAAGACAGTGATACAGTGATACTGTGATATGAATGATAGAAATTAATGGCCTGGTTCAAACTTACAAGGAAATGCAGGCATAAAAAACCATTACACTGTCTTCATCACTTGTTTTCCATCTACATGGTTCATAAATCAGTTTAAAAGAACTTTGGGGACTGGAGAGATAGTACAGCGAGTAGGGCACTTACCTTGCATGCGGCTAATTTGGGTTCTACCCCCAATATCCCATATGGTTTCCCACACGCACTGCCCAGAGTAATTCCTGAGTGCAGAGCAAGGAGTAGTCCCTGAGCATGGCTGAGTGTGGCTCAAACCCAAAAAAGACAGTCGTTTCTGAGTAGCAAGCTAGTGGCTTAAATTGTTAACCAACCTCCACTGAAAGTGAGTGTATGGCAACAGGAAAGGAAAAAAAATGCTGCATAATTCACTATCACTATCTTCCCGTTGATCATCTATTTGCTCGAGCGGGCACCAGTAATATCTCCATATGTCCTGTCTCATGCTAGTAGAACCCAAAGGCATCCGCTTGCTCCAGGAACATAAAGAGCCTCAAACCATTATATTAGGTCATGAGAATGACCTAATATAAATGTTACTGGTATTTGGTATATCAAATACGACACAAGCAGCTTGCCAGGCTTGCCGTGGGGGTGGCATACTCTTGTAGTCACCTCTAAATAAAGCAATTATTGATGAACCGTGCGGCCGCTAGCCGGGCTGTGATAGTTTGATCTGCTGGGTAGAGTTGTGACGAGAAAGAAGTCCGGATGTGGAAAGCGGCGGCCTCCATAGAGTCGGGGGTCATCTGGCTTGTTGTGAGGGGCTCTGCTGGGGTGGCAGGACAGGGCTAGAACCTGCCATGCCTCCAGGGCGCCTCATGAGTGGCTGGGCACAGGGAGAAGCAGCAGCTCTGCCCCATGTCTGAGAGTCTCTGGTTCAGCATACCTGGGCCAGATTGAAAAAAAAACTGCTGCAGGGTGGGTGTGTGGATGATCCGGGCTGTGATAGTCTGGTCTGCTGGGTGGAGTTGTGACGAGAAAGGAGTCCGGATGTGGAAAATGGCGGCCTCCATGGAGTTGGGGGGGGGTCGTCTGGCTTGTTGTGAGGCTCTGTTGGGGTGGCAGGCCAGGGCTAGAACCTCCATGCCTCCCAGGCGCCTTCCTCAGACTCCTTAGCGCTTTGCCCGCAAATAGAAAAATTGACCATGCGGTAGTTTGGTTTTCATCATTAGCTAGTTAGCTCCTTAAAGACAAATATTGTACTTCGGGCGGGGGTGGCTGCACTGCACAGCCGTTCTCAAGGCTTACTCCTGGCTCTGTGCTCAGGGGTCACTCCTGGTGGTGCTTGGGGACCACTGGGAATAAATAGTTGGTGGCATGGAAGGAAACTGTCCCAATTCTTCAGATCCATTTTTTTAATTCTTAAAATCCCTGCGAGCATGTGACATAGCACTGCTTCTCCACACAGTGTTGGTAGGAGGAAGAAAAGGATAAAGGAAAAGAAAGGATGAATAAAGGAGGGAGGGAGGGAAGGGAGAATGGAGGTTAAGAGAGAAAAGATAAAGGAAGGAGGAAAGGAGGGAGAGATTTGTCTGGTGACTTGCTCCTGGCACATGAGGTCATTTCTCGGGAAGAAAGAGAGGGAAGATCATTGAGAGCATAAAGTTTAAACATTTCTCCGGAAGAAAGAGAGGGAAGATCATCAGGAGCATAAAATTTAAACATTTCTAAGGAAGAAAGACATGGGGCAGACATGGGGGCAGACATGGGGCAGACATGCTACTGGCTCTCCCTGTGCCCAGCCACTCATGAGGCGCCCGGGAGGGATGGCAGGTTCTATCCCTGGCCTGCCACCCCAGCAGAGCCTCACAACAAGCCAGATGATCCCCACTCCATGAGGACCTTCATTTTCCACATCCGGACTTCCCCTCGTCAGAACTCCACCCAGCAGACCAGCCTATCACAGCCCGAGCGGCCGCCGTGGTTCATCAATAAATGCTGGATTTTGAGATGACTAGAAGAGTATGCTACCCACGACGGCAGAGCCTGGCAAGCTACCAGGGTCGTATTTGATATGCCAGATACCAGTAACAATTATAGACCTCATTCCCATGACCTGATGGAATGGTTTGAGGCTCTTTTGTTCCTGGAGCAAATAGGTGCCGTTGGACTCTACTTGCATGAGACAGGACATATGGAGATGTTGCTGGTGCCTGCTCGAGCCAATCGATGATGAACGGGAAGACAGTGATACAGTGAAGGAAGAAAGAGAGGGAAGATGATCAGGAGCATGAAGTTTTTTTTTTATTTTTTAAAAAATATTTTATTGTACCACCGAGAGATATAAAATTACAAGATGTTCATGTTTGTTATACAGTCACACAGTTCCAGCACCCATCCCCTCCACCCATGCCCATCTTCCCACCACCAATGCGACACTTCCCTCCCCCAATTCCCAATCCTGCCTTCAAGGCAGGTTCTCTATCTCCTCCTTTCTCTCCCCCTCCCCCACAACTCACTTCCCTTTCTTACTGTGGATTTTAGTAAATACATTTAGAGGTTATCATGTGAATCTTTTTGACTATAGTCAAAGCACAGTTCTCAGATGGCATAATTTTAAATGATTATCAGCAAACAGTTCCCTACTCTGTCTTACCTAGCCTATGACTCACGTGGTATACCGGATTTTGAGATGAAGCTGGCGTCTCATGGGTATAGGGTTGTGTCCAGCTTTGAGTCCAGAGGAGCATGAAGTTTAAACTAGGTTTTGTGTTTGTCTCTCACTGAAAAAAGCAGAGGACATCAACTCTGGTTTAAAGCCCCAAACTGATGGCTCTAAAACAATTTTCAGAAAGGTTAAGAAAGGCAGGTCCCGGTCAGGGTGGCCGCCGCCATGCTGCTCTGCAATTAGATATGGGTGTATCATCGTCCGTTGTTGCAAGACCTCTTACTGAAAATTTAACAGCTTAAAACAACACAGACTTCCTACTGCAGAATTTCTTTGACCCAGGATGTTTATTTTATTTTTTGCCACACCCAGCAGTGCTTAGGGCTGACTCCTGGCTCTGCACTCAGGAGTCACTGCTGGTGGTGCTCAGGGGATCAACTGAGATGCTGGGGATTGAACTCAGGTTGGTCACTTGCAAAGGCAAGTGCCTTACCCGCTGTACTAATGCTCTGGCCCCTGGCTCCCAGGATTTACTAACTTTTCCACTTCAAGTCCCTCCAGGGTATAGCAGAGCTATGTTCTCCTAGGGAGCTCTTCCAAACTCATTCTGGTTTCTGGTGGAATTGCATTCCTGGATGTCTGCATTGTTGGCTGCTGTTGGAACCCTCTCTGCTTCTAGTGGTCACCCTTAGTTCCTAGCCAAATGGCCTCTTATATTTTTAGAACACAGCAGCTTCAAAGCGAGGCCCCATCACTGTGCTCGTCAAGGAGCATCAGCCCAGAACATCCTCTAGTCCCTGCCCACTGGGGTAGAGTTGATGCAAGGCAGATGAAAGCTGAGGACTGTCTTACCACAGGAGGGTTTTTTGTTTGTTTTTGTTTTTAGGCCACACTTGGTGGTGTTCACGGCTTAGTTTTGCTGGCTTTGCATGCAGAAATCTCTCCTGGCGGGCTCATGGGGGCCATATGGGGTGGCGAGGACCAAACCCAGGTTGGCTACACGCAAGGCAAACACCCTACCTGCTGTACTATCACTCTGGCCCTTATCATAGGAGGTTTTGGGCAAATACCAAATGGGAGCTTATTCCATTTAATGAAAGAAATGGGAGAGATGGTCCCCATGTGATTCATCCAGTTTTTGTTATTAATCAGTAAGATGACCAAAACCAGGGTTTCTCTGTGACTCAGACATCCACAAATTTATTTATGAACTCCAGGAAAATGAGACTAAAGAGAAAGGATTGTGAAAGTTAACTGGGGATTGTGGGGTAAAATTCCTCCCTCCACACCCAACACCCCCCCCCCGCCCCCCATGAAGGACACGAATATCAAAGAAAACTTCAACTGAAGTGCTACAACAGAGAAAGGCCAGCCAAACCAGCCTCGTCCGTGGGTACTGTTCAGAGGCGCAGCAGTTGTGCTGGAAAGGCTTAACCACGCTTCTCTGAACCCATTCTGCCCCCTCCCATCCAGAAATGGTTTTTATTTTTTATTTTTTAACCATTACCTTGTTTTCTTTAGGGTTTAATCACATAGGGATGTCCCTCCGAGCAATATACTGTTAATTTCTATTGTGTTTCATCATTACAAAATTATAATCTTTGTGTGCTCCTTCTTTTACCTACCTTCTGAAATGTAAATTATATTCTGCAACTTATTGCTATTATCTTTAGACATAGCTGTTGTCTTTTCACTGATGTGTGACATTTGTATACAACATATTTTATTTGCTCTTTTATTTTTCTAGTTTGCCCCCTAATTTCAAGCAAGTATCCACACATATTCTTATGTGTTTTTGCATATAAATATATAATTTTTTCCTAAGGATACCTAGGGATGGATCTAACAGGTGATCATGTATACATACAGTATCAATTTTACTAGATAATGCCACTTGTCAAAAGTTGCTCCATTCAGAGGTTAGGTAAGACAGAGAAGGGAACAGTGTGCTGATAATTGTCGAAAATGATAATACCTGCTTAGAACTGATCACTGAATATAGGCAAAAAGATACACATGATAACCTCTAAATGCATGTATTGCAATCCACAATGTCTAAGAGAAGAAAGAGAGAGAGAGAAAGAGAGAAAAGAGATAAAGAACCTGCCATAGAGGCAGGCTAGGGAGGGGGAGGAATTGGGGACATTGGTGGTGGGAAATTGGCACTGATGGGAGGATGGGATACTGGAATACTGTATGACTGAAACCCGAACATGAACATCTTTGTAATTGTATATCTCACGGTGGTACAATAAAATATTGTAAAAAAGTTGCTCCATATTGTCAGCAACATGTTATATTGCTGACTCATTAATAAGTTACTGTTAATTCAGGTTATGGAACTTTGAGTCCATTTTGACTTCCACCTTATCCCTTGGAAATGAGTCTCTGCTTAACCGAGGTCTATAGAAAGATTCATTCAAGGAATAAAACTGTGTATCTTGAGACAAACATACCTGCTTCATCATAGGATACAGTCAGTTTTTTCTAGCATTTCTCGGTCAATGGACAGGATCTGCTGCTCAAGGATGGTCTGGTAAGACAGTACACTGTTTTCTTTGTCTTTCTCATAGTCCTGAAGATGCTGCTTAAGGGCCTCTGGGAGCCGAGATTTCACATATTCAGCTGCGGTCTGCAGATAAACAGGAGGAGAATCCCATTAGTACATCTCATCTTTAGCTTTTCCACGGCCCTGAGTGAGACAGCTTGTCTTTGAGGCACGATAAAACAACCTTATCATCAATAATATCCCGATCATTTAGTTTTTAACTTCCTACTGGTTTTGGGGCCAGAGAGATAACACAGCAGGGAGGGTGATAGCATTGCATGCGGCAGACCTGGGTTCGATCTGACATCCCATATGGTTCCCCGAGCACCACCAGGAATAATCCCTGAGCATCGCCGGGTGTGACCTCAAAAGCAAAAAACAACCGCCTCCAACTTTCTACTGGTCTTTCCTAGCATCATGAAACATGCAATATGTTTTATGCATGTGCGACATGCAAGGAGCAGACAGCAACATGCTCTGTGCATGTGACTCACCACACTCACCACCGAGCTCTAGGGCCATTCAGACCACCAAAGTGACTCCACCCCACCCCCAAACAACTATGATTTCTCAGTGTCTAAGATCTATTTCTGATGTGTTATTTTCAGTTTTAATTTTCCATTGAGGTTATACCAGTTCATATTCCCACCAACAGTGTATGAGATTTCTTTGTCCTCCATACTTGATAGAATTTGTTTACAATTTTTCACTTTTTAAAAATATAGGTCAGGGCCAGAGCGATAGCACAGTGGGTACAGCATTTGCCGTGCACACGGCCAACCCGGTTTGATCTCTGGCATCCCATATGGTCTCCCGAGTAATTCCTGGGTGCAGAGCCAGGAGTAACCCCCTGAGCCCTGCCAGGTGTGACCCAAAAAAAAAAAAATATATATAGGTCAATCTTTCCACTGGGGTGATATCACCCTCCAGGAGGGCGCTGGAATAATCAAGGGGCAGCAGTAGCTTTAGGTGCAATATTGGGAGGTTCTTTCTGTTTGTTCACTTAAAACAGGGAGATTTCCAGGAGAGCACTGAGGAATTGTTTTCCTCTGATAAGGGGACAGTGGGGCCAAATATGCTTGGGAAACTCTGATGAAGGCCACTGTCACAGGTAAGAGGTGATGGCAGGGGGCCGGAGCGATAGCCCAGCAGGTAGGGCGCTTGCCTTGCACGCGGCAGGCCTATACCGGCCTGGGTTCGATCCCCAGCACCCCATATGGTCCCCCGAGCACCGCCGGGAGTGATTCCTGAGTGCAGAGCCAGGAGAAACCCCTGAGCATTGTCAGGTGTGACCCAAAAAAGCAAAATAAATAAATAAATAAAAATAAAAATAAAAAAATAAAATAATATCATTTAAAAAAAAGAGGTGATGGCAAAAGATTTGCAGATTTTTATTTCCCTTATTATAAGTGACAAGCCCGTCTCCTGTCTGCCACCTGCCAAAGCAGCCGGGCACCAAAGCCACAACCACAATACCTCAAGGGGCCGGTCTTGTCTACACCCAGGGCTCTGCCCTGTGGGCCCTGGATGGTTGATGGTCTGACATAAAAAAAGACTGAGCCCCCTGGGATGAACCCAGAGCCATGGCAGAGCCTGGCAAGTTGCCCATGGTGTATTCAATATGCCAAAAACGTAACAATAATGGACCTCATTCCCAATGAATGGAGATGTTACTGGTTCCCACTTGAACAAATCAATGAACAATGGGAAGACAAGTGACAAGTTATATAAGTGAAATTGATTTCTTTTGGGGGAGGTGGTCAGGTCATATCTGGTGGTGCTCAGGGGTCACTCTTGGCTCTACACTCAGGGATCACTCCTGGAGGAGCTCTGGGGGAACATGTGGGATGCCAAGAATAAACCTGGGATGGTCATGTACAAGACAAGCGCCTATCCACTATGCTACTGCTCCAGCCACAAAGTTGAGGGTTGTTTTCTTTTTCTTTCTTTTCTTTTTTTGCTTTTTTGGGTCACACCCGGCAATGCTCAGGGGTTACTCCTAGCTCCACACTCAGGAATTACTCCTGGCAGTGCTTGGGGGACCATATAGGATGCCGGGATCAAACTTGGGTCGGCTGCATGCAAGGCAAATGCCCTACCTGGTGTGCTATCGCCTCCGCCCCAGTTGAGGGTTGTTTTCTTAAAAATATATGTCTGGGCCGGAGCAAAAGTCCAGTGGATAGGGCATTTGCCTTGCACACGGCCAACCTGGGTTCGATCCCCGGCATCCCATATGGTCCCCTGAGCACTGCCAGGGAGTATCCTGAGTGCAGAGCCATGAGTAACCTCTGAGCATTGTCAGGTGTGACCCAAAAAAAAAAAAAAATAAAAAAAAAAAAAAAAAGAAACCCCAAAAAAACCATATATGCCTGTTTTGTTTTCTTTGGAGAACTGTGTCAGTTGCCTACTTTTTTCTTTTCTTTTTGGGTCACACCTAGCATAACTCAGGGTTACTCCTGGCTCTGCACTCAGGAATTATGCCTGGCGGTGCTCGGGGACCATATGGGATGCTGGGGATCGAACCCGGGTTGGCTGCATGCAAGGCAAACACTCTACCACTATGCTATTGCTCGGCCTCTCAGTTACCTACTTTTATAAACTGGTTTTGTTGCTGTCATGCACATTATTTGTACATTCTGTATATTGAGCCCCATCAGACATAATGTTGTGCGGCTATTTTACATTAAGTTTTACTTTTTTTGTTCCTGTGGTTTGGTGGTTTCATTTGATTTACAAAAAGCATTTTAATTTGAGGATCAGAGGGATGGTACAATGGGTTCCTGAGCGCATACAGAGCCAGGAGGAAGACTTGCGCACACCCGTATGTGGCCCCTCTAAAAAAGTTTTAGTTTCATGAAATTCCATTTTATAATTTTGTTTCTCTTATGTTTAAAGTACAGTACCCAAAGACATCTCTATGATCAATGTCCAGTGATGTATGGCTTATTTTTCTATGTACTTTATGGTTTCAGGTCTTATATTGAAGTCATCAATCCATTTGAGTAAAGTTTTATTAAATAATGAAATGATGACTGAGTTTTGATTTTTTTTGCATATGGCTGCATATGCATATTTCTCAGCACCATTTGATAAAAAGACTTTCCTTTCCCAGTGTAAGGTCTTGGTTCCCTTCTCATAAATTAACAATATGTGTGAAAATTCACTTTTGGGCTCTCAATCTTATTCCACTGATCCATTTTCTTCTGTTCTGCTCCAATACCTTACTGCTTTGATTGCTTTCACTTTGTAGAATTAGTTTGGGGTTGGTACAGTACATGCTTGAAACTCACTTATGTAGAACTTTGTAAATCACAGTGACTTAATAAGAAATTTTAAAAGGTAAAAAGAAAGTAAATAAAACCTAATTCTACTGTAGTTATTTCTTTGGAACACAAAGCAAGGGCTGAGGAAATAAACCTTTTTTTTGTCATTTTGGGTCACACCTGTTGGGGAACCATATAGGGTGGCAGGATTCCAACCCAGGTTGGCCGTGTGCAAGGTAAATGCCCTACCTGGTACACTATGGTTCCATCCCCAGAGCGCAGGGAAACAGCTCAAAGGACTTAAGCATAGCTTTGCATGTGAGTGACCAAATTCCATCTTTAGCACTGAATGGGCCTCATTCAATTA
>JAJIBD010016127.1:0-28658 GCA_021461705.1 Cryptotis parvus | reverse complement strand
CTTCAGCACATATCAGAATCACCTGAGGACATGCTAAAACAACACAGATGACAAAGTAATGCTCCGTACTCTCTGGGTTTCTGATTCTGCAGGTTTGTGGTAGGCTCTGAAACTTCTGTTCCCTGAGAGAGATTCCTCAGGAGCTAATGATGCTGGTCTGGTTACCACATTTTGAGATTCACTGTTTCAAAGCAAAGTCACAGAAGAAAATCTCTAACATTTTCTTACCTTTAAAAATGAACCTAGGCTTACAGCTGAAAAAGAATTACTTTATTTCTGGTCAAACTTCTATTTTTTTTTAATAGCTGGAAGCACTAAAAATGTAAGACAGGGGAAAGTATGTGAAAGTAAGAACGTGAGTAAATGAGGTTTTTCTCTGATGGAAGGTCATCAATAAACAGTTTCCAAAGGGAACACAATCTCAATCCTGCCACTCTTTTCACTGTGCAGTTAGTGTAGGGAGTGTTCAGAATGACCTCTCAAATGGGTAGTTTAGAAAAGTACAATACGATTTGGTACAGAGTTTAGTTGCCACAGCCTTTAACATCTTGGCATGGATAAATTCAGTGAATGTCACTGTGTTCTGATTTTATGATGAGCATTCAGAATCAACACTACTACTACTGGTTCAAGAGGATAAAAAGACACAACAATGTGACATCAACTGCCAAACCTAATGTAGAAACAGAACAAAGAGCCACAAAGCATGTTGTGAAAAGTATCTTCATAGTACGGCTTTTTAAACTTACCCCACTTGCAACCCCATTTGACCAGAAAAAGTTTTAACCCCAGGTATATAAAATAGATATGCACACCAAATATTTAATGATACTAGATCATACCAAATATTAAAAAAAATTTAAGATTTGTTTCATGACTCCTACATTTAATTATGTGGCCTCATGACCCAGAGTTTAAGAAGCTAAATCAGAGGTGGAGAGATAGGACAGGGACTAAGGCGCTGTCTTGCATGTGGCTAGCCCAGTTCCATCTCTGAGCACTGCCAGAAGTGATCCCTGATCACGGAGCCAGATATAAGCCCTGAGATCAACCACGTTTGATCCCAAAACCAAACAAAGGATAAGACGTAAAATACTTTCCTCCCCTTCTAAGAATCTTCTCTTCCATAGGGAGAGAGAGAAAGAGGGTAAGGTTAAAAATAAATGCTATGGTTCTGCATTACAAAAAACCTTACAGCTGTTCGCTATGCTAGAGAAATCTCTTTTTTTTTTCCTTTTTTGGGTCACACCCGGCAATGCTCAGGGGTTTCTCCTGGCTTTGCACTCAGGAATTACTCCTGGTGGTGCTCGGGGGACCATATGGGATGCCGGGGGATCAAACACGGGCGGCATGGGCCGACTGCGTGCAAGGCAAACGCCCTACCCGCTGGACTATCGCTCAGGCCCCTGCTAGAGAAATCTTGAAGTGGGGTGTCTGCTATCTCATTCAGTGCAGTATGTTTCTGACTTTACACAAGAGGTTAAATCTACATTAAGTGCTGGAAAATTGCAGCCGGAGATTACTTTCCCATGGCCTACTTATTTGTAAGGTATTTCCTTATACTTTACACTGGAGGTTTGTCCTCAGGCCTAACAAGGTTTTCAGCATCTTTCGATTACATAGACTGCCTGCGATCTTCCATATGGTTTAAATCGATAAGATCTCCTCTCCCAGTTGCTAAAAATGTTGCTGATAAAGCACAGACTGCTTGATTCTATCTCATCTCCTCCCATAATCTACATGGAAAGGTACCAATAAAATGCAAATATTTTTGTTATATAAAACTTCCTGAGGTAGCTGAGTGGAAGAGCACTTGCCTCGAGTGTTTAAGGCCCTGTGTTCAATCTTCTGCTCTGTAAATCTCTACAAAATAAAACCCATAACTTTTCTGAGGCGGCTTCCTCATATGTAAAACAAAATAATATCCACATATTGCTGGAAATTTTCAACTTATACTGCCTTTCATTCTTAAGATTTTCCTTTCTTGATAGAAGTCTCAAAATTCTAATTATCCGTAATTCTCAGGTTTGTGAAATGTTTATGAAGTACTTTTGTGGAAATGCCAAAGCAAACGTTTCATACATTTTCCTTATTTCTCTTACATCTTGTAAGAGTGGTCAAAAGTGTGGTCTCCAAATGACATCACACTGCATTTAATAAGCACAAAATTACATCCTTCTCAAGTGCATATGAATAGTCTCTGTACAGAAAAATTAATAAGGCATTAAAAAAAACTCAGCATACTGGAATTAAAAGGACCGAAATCATATGAAGTGTGTTCTCAACTTGCATGTAATGAAATTAGAGTTCAATATTAGATAGAATTTGGGAATTCACAAATATGTGAAACTACACAGCATAAGAGCAGAAACAGATCAAAGAAGTTAGGAAAAATCAAGGTCCTTTGATATTAAAAGGAAATAAAAACACAACATACAAACTTGCAGGACAGAGCAAATAAAATGCTGACAGGGAAATGTATATTGATAAATGTCTGTATTTAAAAGAAATATTCTTAAGTTATTATGAATAAAGGCTTCTTAATAACAGACTTATTAAGGCCAACTAATCAATTACTAGGAAAAAAACACAAACTATGGTTGACTCTTGTGAATAAAACAAGTTAAATTTATACAAATATTTCCCTGTAATAGATGATGTAAGCCTGTGCTATCAATAATCCATATAGTACTGTAGCCCAATGCTTAGCCCAAAATTTCTTTTGACCCTGGCCATAGTGCCTGCCTTGAAAGACTAAAGCCACAAGTTCAAACCCCAGTGCTGTCACCAATATAGAGGGCAGTGCCCCTAGCTCCATGATATACAGTGTCACAGGTACAGGGGTGTGAAGTAGGTTTGTGCAAGCACTACAAATGAAGAAAAGGAACCCCCAAGCAAGTAACAAGCCCCTAAACTAAAATAAGATGTGTGAGCACCATGGCAACCCTTGGTGAGCACTATAGTCACAGTATGCAACAACACTGGGGAGTGTGACCTGCCGTGAGTACTTTAGCTGAGTGTGAGCACTCGGCAACCCCTGGTGACCAGTACAGTCACAGTATGCAAAAGCACTGGGAAATGTGACCTCCAGTGAGTACCATGGCTGAATGCACTCCCAGAAAGCACAATTAAGTAAGAGTTCCATAGACAGGCATGTATGTGGTAGTGTAATCTTGGTACAACAAATGCCAGATTATCTGCAGTTAGATTCCTTGTTTTGTCCATATTTTATATATCTCGAAATCAATCCTTCATTAGATGAGAGGGAGATAAACAATCTTTCCCAGCCTGTGGAATATCTTTTTATTCTGATTTTCATCCTTTGCTGTGCAGAAACTTCCTAGTTTAATGTAGTCGCATTTGTTTATCTTTACTTCCATTTGTTCAGGCAATAGCTTTGAATCATTAGCGATACCTGTAGATTCAATATCATGATGATTTTGTCTATGCTCAGGTCTGATATGAAGGTTTTATTCCACTGATTTTTATGCACAGTATAAGGAAAAGGTCTGATTTTTTTTTTTTTTGGTATAAACAAACCAGTTTTCCTAATGCCATTTGTCTTTGCTGGGTTTTTTTTTTGGGGAGGGTGTGAAAAAGGAGTATAGCCTTTATTAGGAAATGAGGAATGAATGGAATACTGAAATTTAAACGTGTAATAAATAGTGCTGCTAGAGTTTGTTCTTTAACACAATGTATAGAGCAGCTGTTAACCTACTTAAACTTTAAATCATGCAAGAGCTTACAATGTGACTAATTTGGTACCTTCTCAAAGAAAATGGGCTGGAAAACACATTGTCAACTAACATGTTTCTCTTTGCTACTAAAATATTACGGTTCTTTATAGGCTTTTACACTTTTATAGATTTTCATCAACATTCTTATATTTTCAAGCTGGGATAATTAAGTTAGCAAGCAACATCTGGTCCATTACAAGTGTTTTTGTATGAAGATAATTTACAGGAACAATAAAATTTAACGCAAATTTATTTTCAGAATTATTAAAACTGAGATTTATTATAAAGACTGTGAATAAACTAAGAACAAGTGAGTTTCTATTATCTCCCAATATTCCTTAAAATGATTTTCTGTCCAAACAATTTTACTGTCACAAATACCACTGACTTTATATGTTCTAATTTTCAAAATGAAAATGATATGCTTGAGTACTTTTTAGCAAGGACAGAAATACGGAACCCCACAAATTTTTACCTCAAATGTCACCACTAAATAATGTTATATATCCATATATATTATGTATCTGAGATTTTACTAGGTCCATGCACACACACAAAATTGCTTTATAAAGGTAAATATAAAAGTGGTAAGATAGTTCTCAAAATATAAATACAGAAAATGGATTTAATTAACTGTTAAAAGGCAATATACCAATTTATAGTAAATGCTTTATAACCTGCCTTATGGTTAGGAAAACTTGTTTTTAAAAATATATTCTGCAAAAACATAATTAGGCACAACCATATTAATATTTAAAAAACTGAACTAATCAATTGTGTCTATACGTTAGGTAGTGAGTGCTAGAGATATAAGTAACCCCTCTTGAAATCTTATTTTGTCTTTTTTAAATGAAAATGTGAGATATCTGCTAAAAATCATTATTGATGGCTAAGGCTGCATTCTTCTAAAAGAAAACATAAAATCTGCATCCAAAAAGAATGACGTGAAAGTTTTTGAACTAAAGAAAATGGTGATAATACTTGTCTATGAACCAAGCTTTATCCTGAAAGCTGAATTTACATTTGACCTAAGAATCCATAAAATGAAAAAAAATGATTCTTACAGTCAATATCTTTCTATGCTTATACCTCGGAAGCTTAAAAGCTGGCTGCATTAAGCCAATAATTTTCCTTGTAAAAATAAGTGCAAGAGGGAAGAGAGAGAGAGAGAGAGAGAGAGAGAGAGAGAGAAAGAGAGAAAAGAGATAAAGAACCTGCCATGGAGGTAGGCTAGGGAGGGGGGAGGGAATCAGGGACATTGGTGGTGAGCAATGGGCACTGGTGGAAGGATGGGTGCTGGAACACTATATGGCGAAACCCAAACATGAACATTTTTGTAATTGTTAAAAATAAATAAATAAATAAATAAATAAATAAATAAACAAACAAATAATTTTTTTTAAAAAAGTATGTGCAAGGAAAAAAATTAACTCCCCTGTGTTCAATAGCTCAGCCCAGTTCCATACCATCATATACCTTGTCCTTTCAAGGCAGGACAACAGGAAAAAACTTTCTAAGTAATCTTTTTTTTTTTTTTTTTTTGCCTTTTTGGGTTACACCCAGCAGTGCTCAGGGGTTTCTCCTCACTCTGCACTCAGAAATTACTCCTGGCGGTGCTCGGGGGACCATATGGGATGTCGGGGATCGAACCCGGGCTGGCATGGGCCGGCTGCATGCAAGGCAAATGCCCTACCCGCTGGACTAACACTCCGCCCCTAAGGAATCTTTTGAATGCCACTGAATATTGCTGACAAAATTGGTATTACTTAAGAAATTACAGTGTTGCCAGATTATGGCAAACTTTTCACAGTATCAACTTGTTCAGGTCATGATTCAAAAAAATTTCTCTCTGTAAGGTTAAATGATATTTGATATGCCAAATACCAGTAACAATTATAGACCTCATTCCCATGACCTTATGGAATGGTTTGAGACTCTTTATGTTCCTGGAGCAAGCAGATGCCCTTGGGCTCTACTAGCATGAGACAGGTCATATGGAGATGTTACTGGTGCCCGCTCAAGCAAATCGATGATGAATGGGAAGACAGTGATACAGTGAAGGTTAAATGAAGTTGTTTCGCTTATTTGAATTACTGTTCCTGGTTTATTGCTCCAGGCCCTACAGATTGTTGTTTTGTCATAAATAAACTAAGAACAAGTGAGTTTCTATTATCTCCCAATATTCCTTAAAATGATTTTCTTCTTTGGTAAAGGTTCTTAAACCTTTGCCAAAGGTTTAAGCCATGGTGGGTGGTGCTTGGGAGCTGCTCCTGGCTCTGTGCTAAGGAGTTGGTCCTTGCAGTTCTCAGGGACTATGTGGTGTTAGTGATCAACCCTGGGCCCCCACCCAAAATCCTACTCCTTTTAAGCATATAACTGACTAGCTCTGCTCTTTATATACACTATCTATACATACATTATGGAAATTAGAAGGAAATTACTTATTATGCCAAAAATTTTCAATAACAACAATATATAGGGGCTGGAGCAATATAGTAGAGTGATAAAAGGTAGGGTGCTTGCCTTGCATGCTTTCAACGAGGGTTCAATCCCTGGGACTCCCAGATGGCCCCCTGAGACCACCAGGAGTGACCCCTGAGAGTAGAGTCAGGAGTAAACCCTGAACAGGTGTGGGCCCTCTCCCACCAAAAAATAAAACAAGACAGGGGTCAGAGCGATAGTCCAGCGGATAGGGTTTTTGCCTTGCATGCAGCCGGCCCAGGTTCGATCCCTGGCATCCCATATGGTCCCCTGAGCACCGCCAGGAGTGATTCCTGAGTGCAGAGCCAGGAATAACCCGAGCATCGTTGGGTGTGACCCAAAAAGCAAATAAATAAATAAATAAACAAACGAATGAATGAATGAATGAAAAAATATAGATAGATAGATAAGTAAAACAAGACAAAACAAAACAAATATATATGTATCTATACATACATGTATATATAACATGTATTATATGTATATACATATATAAGTGTATACCACACACATATATATAGCTTTTCCTAGTTGCAAACACAAGTCAGAATTGTTAACCTTCCCTCTTTAGTATGAAACACTCCTAGAAGCTAGAACACTTTTCTATAATAATTATTTAGTAGTGAAAACATGCTGCTCTTACATTCACTGTATCACTGTCTTCCCGTTCATCATCGATTGGCTCGAGCAGGCACCAGTAACATCTCCAAATGACCTGTCTCATGCAAATAGAGCCCAAGGACACCTGCTTGCTCCAGAAACATAAAAAGCCTCATTCCAGGTCATGGGAATGAGGTCTAATATTGTTACTGGTATTTGGCATATCAAATACGACACGGGTAGCTTGCCAGGCTCTGCCGTGCGGGTAGCATACTCTTGTAGTCATACACAATGGAGTGAAGAGATAAAATCCTGCAGTTTGCCAATATGTGAACATAAGCAGAGGGCATTACTTATTTCTAAATAAATTTTTATATATGACAACAATAAATCTCTTTTTCTAATTGTTGGGCCATTAATAGTGAAGTTACCAAGAATTTGTTCAAGATAGAAAGAGTTTAAACATAACAACACTAACTATAAACTTGGCTCAGAGCACCAGTGATCTCATTATAAGCCTACAGACACTGCAAGGGAGGAAAAAGGGGAAAACTAAGTTACACTACTACTCTAATACATGTAACAAGTAATAGATTTTTTTTTCCTGATTAGATTCTTAAAAGAAGAGAACTTAAAAATAAAAAGTTCCTCAATTCCTAGGTGCACTGAATAGTTTTCTTTGTAGAGGAATAGTACGCTTATTATTTCACAAGTTTTATTACAAAAATTACTGAAATCAAAGAGCAGATCATTAAGTATTAGATAGTTTATGGCCCTAAGCTAGCATGTTGATGGGTATTTATGAGAATAACATAAATGTAAACATGAGTGTTAAAAAACTGCAGTATTAATAGATCAACAGTCATACAAATGTTTCTAAAATGTCTTGATCTTAATTGTATAGAACAGTGGCCCATTAATAATCTCTATCAACATTGTAAAGAAAATCCATTATGAAAATATTTAAGTACATCTTTTATATAAGTAGTTTTTATAAAGCAGCAACTATCATTGCTTTTAATACTCTGCATATCCATAAGGATGAACACACTCAAAAAAATCCAAAAAGAAAATTTAGGAGGAATGCTGAAAAATCAGAATCCTTATGTTCTATGAGTGGAAATATAAAAAATGGGGCATTATGAAAAACAGTACAATAGTTGCTTTAAGAAATAACAGTAAAATTAATCTATCACTCAGCAATTTTGCTTATGGGACTATTCAACAGTACGGAAAGCAGGATATAAAAGATGGGAAGATACACATTTTTTATTATCAGCTCCGGCACATCTCTTTGACTCCACTGTTCTCCCTTCATTAACATATGCCTCAGAGACCTGGGCCCTACAAAAGCAGGATGAGAACGCTTTTCGGATCTCCCAAAGGGGAATCAAAAGAGCTATGCTTGGAATATCATGCCTCACTCAAGTGAGAGAAGGAATCTGGAGTTCCGATCTCCGTCGCTGTTCCAGAGTCAGGGACGCTGTCTCATTTGCCAAGGCATCGAAAATCAGATGGGCTGGACATGTAATGCAATTTGGAGATGACCGCTGGACTAGGGCCAGAGGACGTCAAAAGACCACGTGGTCACCCACCTACAAGATGGTGAGACTTCTTCGTCAAGACCATGAACGAACAGTTTGAGGCTCTTCGTATTCCTAAAACAACCAGATGCCATTGGGCTACACTGGCACGTGATAGGGTCAAATGGAAATATTACTGGTGCCCGCTCGAGGAAATCGATGAACAACGGGATGTCTAGTGATCTAGTGATAGAGATAGGAATTTTTATTTTACCTGTATTTGTTTTAGAAATTTCCTCAATAAGTACATATAACATTTTTTTCTTATGAAAAGAGAAAGTTGTAAACACATACACCCCTACCACCAACCCCTTTCCTGACCACTCTGATTAGTCCTTGGGGTGGGGATTTCATTCTTCCGTTCTCCACTAAGGACACTGCTTGAGTGCAGCAGCGTTTTTCCTACCAGGTTCCTGTGGCCAGTCCTAAGCATTCTTGACAGTCCGTCACTTGTTCCCAACACAAAGTCATTGACTCAGACTTGGAGATCTGACTCTGAAAAGAGCAAGCCTGAAAGTCCTCTCACTGAAGGGAGTACATCCACAGCAGTTTTCTCCCAATAGGAGCCCTCAAAGAGCAGACATAAGAGAGTTTTATAATTTGTGCTGTTCAGGTCAAAGATGGCCTCATTCAGGGAGTTACCATAATCTGTAGAGGTGTAAAGTCCTGGTTGACATCTGATGAGCTGTCATGTCTGCCTGTCATCTTCCCCCTTAATCTTTCCCAACTATTCTTTTCTTTCTGTTTTTTTTTTTTTTTTGCTTTTTGGGTCACACCGCGTGCTCAGGGGTTTCTCCTGGCTCTGCACTCAGGAATTACTCCTGGCGGTGCTCGGGGACCATATGGGATGCCGGGATCGAACCCGGCCGGCCAGGCCGGCCGCATGCAAGGCAAACGCCCTACCCACTGGGCTATCGCTCCGCCCAGCCAACTATTCTTTTCTATGTCCTTTTCAAACGTTTTCATTTCTTCTTTGTATAAATGTCCCAGATTCTTAACTAATCTTTTTTGCATCCAGTATTCTACCACTGCAATCCATCTTATTAATGTCAGACTTAGAAGCTTTAAATAAACCTCTGAAGAAAGCTGAAACAAGTTTCTACACTCTAGCTAAAGATGTCTAATACCAGTGATGGCCATGGAGATAGTTGGGCCCTGGTCTTATGCCTTTTTGGCTCTAGGATGCTTTCTCAAATTATCTCAAAAGAGTAGCCTCCTTCTAAATTTATCCTACTCAGGCTTTAGAGTCTTGCTTAAAATACTCTTTTTGTTAAACATTACCTATTCAACACTTTCCTAAAGAGGATACGTGAATGGTCAATAGACCTATAAATAGGTGCTCATTATTAATTACAGGGACTTGCAGATCAAAGTGAAAAGAGGTAACATCTTACATTGGTAAGAATGGCATAAAAAGACCAGGAACAACCAGTGTTGGAGGGGATGTGGCAAAAAGGAGCCCTCATTCACTGTTGGTGGGAATGTTCTCTTGTCCAGTTTCTGTGGAAAGCAGTATGGATAGGTATTACTCAGAACAATGAAGACCAGAGTTTTTATATGACCCAGATTCCACTTCTTGATATCTATCCCCAAAACACAAAACATTAAAAAGATATATGCACACTTATGTTCAATGTCATGCTAAGTGACATAGCAGGATACGAATACAACTCACATGTCCAAAGATAGATAGATGGGTAAATAGTGGTATAGATACATAATGGAATGCATATATATATGATATTCCATGTATACACATTCCATATATACATGCAACTAAAGAAAAGATAAAGTACTGTTATCAATGGAACTTGGATAAAACTAAAGGGTTATCATGTTACATGAAATAAGTCAGAAGGAAAAGGACAAATGCCCACGACTTCACTCATCTGTGGTAGAGAAACCAAACAAAAGAATACATAGTACTGGACAAATTTTGGCCTTGGATTATGAAACTGAGATTATGAAGCATATGGGGGAGCAGGAGAGGAAGAGCAGACTAGAAGTAACTCAAGGGCAAAGGTGGAAGGTCCTGGGCACTCTTATGGTGGAAAAGGTGCAGTAACTCTGGACATCAAAACCATACAAGTTAACATTGGTTATCATGTTATCTAAACTATACCAAAAAACATTTTCTATTCACGAAAGTCAACCTTAATTTTACAGTAAACCTTCTTTAATACTGCCTCTATCATATACATTTACTCTCTGGCTCTGTCCCTTGACCAACTCATGCTTTCTTTTTATTTTTTATTTTATTTTATATTTATTTGCTTTTTTTATTATACCACCGTGAGATATACAGTTACCCAAGTGCTCATATTTGGGTTTCAGATATACAGTGTTCCAGCACCCATCCCTCCACCAGTGCCCATTTCCCTCCACCAACGTCCCATGATTTCCCCCTCCCCAGCTTATGTTTATGGCAGGCAATTCTCTCTCTCTCTCTCTCTCTCTCTCTCTCTCTCTCTCTCTCTCCTTCTTTTACACTGTGGCTTGCAATACATACAGATAGCAACTCATACTTTCTTATATGACAGTCTTTTTCAGTCATATTCATTCTTGGAATCTCCCACGCCCATCATAATATAATATACAGATGAACACTGAATCTTCTTCTCAACAAAAGCGTCCTCACATCTCTAAATTCTGTTCATCTAATACTTGTAAGGGTCTAATTAAATAATTAATAAATATAATTACTTATTTAATCACTCATTTAATCAACTTGTAGCCAAGAGAGACAAAAGTATGGGTAACTTGCCAACATACTACTTGTGACTGGCTCTTGACATGGTGGGCTATGAGGCTGAGCCTAACACCTGCATGATCTCGATTATTTTGAGCAGGTAAATACCAGAACACAATTAAAGTTGTAGAACAGCAAGTTGGAGAATTTCTTGGTGTGTAAAAGTCAGACATTTAGTGTCAGAAGTATTAGAGGCAGAAAAAGTATTTTTATTTTATGTTCCAAACTTGCAGTGTTTTAAAAGATTATTTTCCTAAGAAAGGGAGAGACTACATAGCTTCTATACCTCAAGTTTTTATAATTATAGGTATTTCAAAACCTAAGCTGATGTGAATGTATTCAAACATCATTCTACATCTAAAGAAAAGTTATTTTACATTCGGACAATATATAGTATCATTCTTCTGTTTCTTTCTTTTCATAAGAAAAAAAAATCAAGGACTTACCAAGTTATTCAAAGTTTAAAATTTCAACTTTAATATTATGGAGAAATGGTCTTTCCAGAACTTATATGTTGAGGCAAAGGACACCTGGATGTTAACTCCGCTCTCAAGCCCTTTGGAGGAAAAAGTGTCCTTGCTGGGGCCGGAGCGATAGCCCAGCGGGTAGGGCGTTTGCCTTGCACGGCTGGCCTGTGCCAGCCCGGTTCGATATCTGGCATCCCATATGGTCCCCTGAGCACCGCCAGGAGTGATTCCCTGAGTGCAGAGCCAGGAGTAACTCCTGAGCGTCACCGTGAGTGACCCAAAAACAAAACAAAAAAAAAAAGTGTCCTTGCTGATGCTGAATTTGTTCAAAAACCAGTGAAGTTTGGTGATTATAAACATTCCCTTAAAAGGAAGTTCATGAACCGTTAGCTCAAGCTCTTCCGAAATAATGATGAAACTGAAATATCCCACAGATTGTCTTAAAGAATAGTGAATAAAAAGGCTATTTGATATAGAAAGGACGAGCTATTCCAACTCAAGAACCCTATCTTTTCATGTAAATTATTAAGTACTGATCCATATTAGAGGTCATGGTGGTGAAGATAAGCTATGTTACATATGTTATACCTGTTCTGCCTGACTTTAATTCTGAAAAAAAAATTGTATCTTTTTTGCTCAATGAAATTAGGAAGTTTTAAAAAAAGCATATATGTGGGACATTGGTGGTGGGTAATGGGCACTGGTGGAGGGATGGGTGCTGAAACACTGTATGACTGAAACCCAAACATGAACATCTTGGTGGTGGGAAATGGGCACAAAGACTCCAAGATATATCATAATCAGAATGACAAATGCCATAAATAGAGGTGCAATACTGCAAGCAGCAAGATCAAAGAAAGAAATTTCATACAAAGGAACATCCCTTAGATTTACAGCATCCCTTAGATTTATCAGAGGAAAGCCTCCGAGACCAAAGACAGTGATGGGATATAGTGAAAAAACTCAATGAAATGAGGCTTTACCAGGCTAGATTCCCATTCAAATTTGAAGGAACAATACACAACTTCATGGATAAAATACTACTTGGGAACTTCATAGACTCAAAGCCAACTTTTTAAAGGATTGAAGGTGCCACTGTAAGACAAGACAAACCCCAAAGCACACAAACTTGTACAGAAAGATGGCACAAAATCCCAAGACAATACTCTCTTTCAAAGTCAATGGTGTAAATGAACCAGTTCAGAGACACATAGAGGCAAAATCCATCAAAAAATAACCCAACGTCCTGCTCTGACTGTTAAAACTCATTTTAACAGTCAGAGTAAACAGAGACTTAAAAGATAAAGGCAGGAAAACAATTCTTCACTCAACTCCTCCAAAAAAGCTTGTGGTGGCCATACTAGTATCTGCCAACGTAGATTTCAGGCTGAAAAAGGTTAGAAGGGACAGTGAAGGCGATTTCTTAACAATCAAGGGATATGAAAACCAGGAAGAAAATTACACTCCTAAACATATATGCACCCACTGAGGGACCACCAAAATACTTAAAACAACTGTTAATATACGAGGAAGACGCTGATAGCAACACATTGTAGTTGGAAACTTCAACACTTCTTTATCATATCTTGATAGATCAGAACTGAAACTCACCAAGGAAACACTGTACTTGAAGGAAGAAATGGAAGCGAGAGGGTCAGTAGATATATATGGGGTTTTCATCCCCCAAAAGCCAAATACATATTTTTCTCCAGTGCACATTGAATATTCTCCATGAGTGACCGCATGCTGGGCCACAAAATATACCTCAATAAAATCAAGAAGATAGAATTGTGTCAACTATTCCTTCAGACTATGATGCACTAAAATTAGAAATTAATAACACAGAAACAGAGATTCAAGTCCAACACCCAGAAATCAAGCAGCTCACTGCTGAACAACCAGGGGGTCATAGAGGAAATCATAGAAGAAATCCAAAGAGTCCTGGAAACAAAAGAGAATGAACAAATGGGATGACATGAACCTAAAAAGCTTCTGCACCTCAAAAGAAATAGTGACCAATATCCAAAGACAGCCCCTGGATTGGGAACGAATATTTACTAATACTCATCCGATAAGGGGTTAATATTCAAGATATACAAGGCATTGGTAAAACATTATAAGAAAAACACATCCAATCCCATAAAAAAATGAGAAGAAATAAACATAAACGTACTCAAAGAAGAAATTCAAATGACCAAAGGCATATGAAAAACTGCTCATCACCACTAAACATCAGGGAGATGTAAATCAAAACAACAATGAAATATCGCCTCTCACCACAGAGACTGGCACACATCAAAAGTGCAATAACAACTAGTGCTGGAGCAGATGCATGGAAAAAGGGACTCTCATTCACTGTTGGTAGAAATGCCGACTGGTCCAGCCTTTTGGAAAACAATATAGACATTCCTCCAAAACTAGAATTTGATCTCCCATGTGACCCACAATACCACTCCTATAAATATTCCCTGTGAGCCAAAAACACGTAGCAGAAACACCATCTGCACCTCAATGTTCACTCCAGCACTATTCCAGAAGCCAGAATCTGGAAACAATAGGAGTGCCCATGAACAAAGGACTGGATAAAAAACTATGGTTATGTACACAATGAAATTCTATATAGCTGTTAGGAAAAATGAAGTTATGATATTTACCTATAAACAGATGGAAATGGAGACTATCATGCTGAGTGAAATTAGTCAGAAGGAAAAGGACAGATATAGAATTACCTCCATTCATGTGTTGGATATAAAAAATATTATGAGACTAATATCCAAGATCAGGCAAAACAGGGTCCAGGAGGACCTGTCAAGGATTGGAATCTACCACAAGTTTGTGTGGGGCAGAGGTTAGAAAAGATAGAGAAGGGATCAGTTTGCCAATAATAGTTAGAAACCACTGTCTGTATCACTGTCTTCCCGTTGTTCATCGATTTGCTCGAGCGGGCACCAGTAACATCTCCATACTTTATATCACTAGATCACTAGACATCCCGTTGTTCATCGATTTCCTCGAGCGGGCGCCAGTAACATTTCCATTTGACCCTATTACATGCCAGTGTAGCCCAATGGCATCTGGTTGTTTCAGGAACACGAAGAGCCTCAAACCGTTCATTCATGGTCTTGACGAAGAAAATAGAAATGGTAATGCTAAATTAGAATTGAATATTCAAAGTAGGTAAAGGGATATGCATGATAACCCCTTAGTGTATGTATTTCAAAAACACAATGTGCAAAAGATGAGGGAGAGAGAGAGAGAGAGAGAGAGAGAGAGAGAGAGAGAGAGAGAGAGAGAAACAGTGCCTGCCCCAGAGGTAGTGGGGATTGGGTGGGGAGGGAAATTGGGGACACTGGTGTTGGGAAGGGCGTACTGGTGGAGGGATGGGTGCTGGAATACTATGCCTGAAATCCAATCATAAAGAACTTTGAAATTATCTCATAGTGATATAATAAATTTTTTTAAAAAATCTTCAAACACCCAATCTCATTCCACAGATGCAGAAGGACTCAGGGTCTAAGGGTTTCTCATTTGTACCTGGGAAAGTCTAGAGGCTGAATGAATTGTGAACCACAATTACACACATCCACAAATGGCCTAGTGCAGACAGAAGTATTTGCAACTCCTGTATTTGTGGGTATGAAGTGGCGAGCATAAAAGTTATCCTTTTGAAACTTTTCCTGGCCTACGGAAAATCTTAGTTTCTTATTTATGTAAACCAGTTCTGTAACTCAGATAAATACAACTCTTTCAGAATAGAAACATTACACTAGCCTTGCTTTTCCTCAGCTAAACTTAGAGCATTCAATGATGGGCACATTTTCTGGGCTCCACCTTCTGCAAACAAATTTAGAAGTACTGAAAAGTAACCAAGGCTTTACATCACAAAATAACAGATTTAGGACCAAAGTCTGGAGAAATGTAACAAACAGTGCTATTACTCAGTTGGGAGATTTAAACACTAAGATTTATTGTCTCCCTCTAGTCTAAATTTTAAACCATGGATTTTGTAAAAGGTTAGTACTAACTCATATCAAATTAGACTTGATGTGAATGGGCCAACTGACTTCCAACCACATACTAAATGTAGGAAAATTGCTTGCTTTTTTTTTCCCAAAGGTCACATGCCTAGGACCTAAGTAAACAGTAGTATTATTAAAGGGAAAACTCTCTGTGGTTCCAAGAATGACAAAAAACATCTTCGTAGAGGAAACTCTTGATCAGGAACTGAATGAAAGTAACAACATAATAGTTAACTGAAATATAAAAATAGATCATCACATAGTGCTCTGCAAAGTAATAGCAAACAAGACTATTTGTGACTACCTTCATTGAGATTTTTTCTCTTTCATAGCAATTTTATAGTCACCAATGAACGCTATGCTACCTCAAAGATTTAGCACTTATAAACACCTTGAAAAAAAAACATGTCAAAAATATTAAAATTTAACCGTAAACAATTTGCTGAAGTTTCACTAACGACTATTAATAAGCATAATGAAAATTTATGGCTGAGAACCAGAAATGTAGTTATTAAATACTTATCTGAACACATTTAAATGTGTTTAAATTGGATGCAGGGCATAATTTATAAGCTAGTTTACTGTTTCATTAAACTAAGCAATTCTATGTTTATTTTATCATCAAAAATTAAACTAGCAAAATTCAAATAGGCTTAGATGTGATTGCCCAATTTCAGCAGAATCAAGAATTTAAACAAAGATGGGAGTGGGGGGTGGGAGGAAGGAAAATACAGAAGGATATAAATCATACAACTCTTTTTTTCTTTCAGCAAGAATGCAGTAGTCTCTCTTATTAAAATATATGCATAGAATATAAAGTTATCCAATAAAACTATGTTACCAGAAAAAAAATCTTATTTATTTTATAAAAGAATAATTTCCCATAGGAAGTAGGAGGAGAAAATAAATCAATAAGAGACTGGATCATCTATATGATTAAAGAATATGAATATCAGATTTAAGTTCTACAACAATTTTAATCATTCATTTTGTGAGAAACTATTCTAACAGAAATGAACCTACATTACCTACCTATATTTAGCAAGATAACATCATAGAGAAATGCACAGCTATCTCTACTACTGATTTACATAACGGAAACTGGAAAAGTTTGCTTTTTTTTCCAAATCCCAAGCCAAAGGTATAATCATCTTTGCTAAACATTCAGGAATATACAGAGTTTGAATGCATAAGGTATCCACAGCCAGAACATAACAGAGAAGCATGTAATGGGAAGGAGGATATACTACTTTTACCATTAATCTTTTAAGTGCTGTAGACTCCTGCTTTGCATTCATTTATCTAGTAACTTCTTGAAAAGTAATTTTCCAATTATAATGTTGGAAGATATTACTATTTTAAAACACTACAGTGATGCACACTGAAGTTGTCTGGAAATAGACTGCTAGAAACATTTCCTCAGCCTACTATTATGTGCCTGAGAGGGCAGCTTTATATTTAGCAAATAAAAGCTTATAAGTCTCAGAACCATGAGAAATTACACAATTAATACAGTGTTCTGATTTTTGCTAACTCAGATTTTAAAAGATGTGTCTCTGT
This sequence comes from Cryptotis parvus, assembly GCA_021461705.1. Taxonomy (NCBI): domain Eukaryota; kingdom Metazoa; phylum Chordata; class Mammalia; order Eulipotyphla; family Soricidae; genus Cryptotis; species Cryptotis parvus. The sequence continues at coordinate 11,462 of JAJIBD010016127.1, read as the reverse complement.
TCTATTAAGAAGTGGACCTATGCAGGTTCCAGAAACCTTCAGTTGTTTGGGTGTGGGAGCCAAGGGGAACTCCCAGAATTGCAAACTCTCTTCCTGTTCTACAGATGAATCCAAGGACAATCTTTAGAAACAATTCTTGCTTCACCAAATATTAAGTTTGCTTTTGGAGATGGCTCAGGGAAAGGATTAAGAGCTTAGGTGTACACAAGTCTTTAGAAATAGCATAATATAAGCACATGGATGAGAAACTCTTGGGCTCTAGGTATAGAATACATATGTGTCCTTGGAGTTGACAAAGAAACACTCTACTTTCAATGTAAACAAACAGGGGAAAAAAGGGGGCATCATCACTGAAAATACAGTTAAGACGAATGAAAAAGGGGGCATCATCACTAAAAATACAGTTAAGGCGAATGAAAAAGGGGGCATCATCACTAAAAATACAGTTAAGATGATGCCTGGAAATTTCTCCACTTTGCTTTTGAATGTGTCCCTGCCCCAAGCATCGCCTTCTGGCGAGGCAGATGAGAGTGATTATCATCCAGTGTAACTCAGAGTGAAAGGCATTTCACCGAACTCCAAAAACCAAATTATAAGCATGAAGTTAAAGAAAATATGAAATTATTCCAGCTCTTTTGTTGGGTCTTAGCAAATTACATCAAAGTTCTCTTGGTTAAAAAAAAGTTTCATTTGTGTTTATGAAATGTGTAAGATACCAAGACAAACAGGGAAATGTCTCACCGGTGCTTTATGAAGGAGTTCACTGGAAGTTCATATCTGCTGGTTACAGAGATGACAGATAAATATTACAACTATTATCCTTTTATGCAAACATGTAGTCAATACATACTAAAATTTTTCAAAGATTTTGGGTTTATTTTCTTTAGACTACGAAAGAAAAAGTTAATTTTTTTTTAATAAAAAAGACTAGGTAATTTTTTTAGTTGGCGTCCATAAAATTCAAAGCTGATGCCCTCAGTCTCATACTTAGTAACACGTTAAAAATTCTGATAAATGTTAATTATACGAAGAACTAATACTTAGCCCAGTCTGTTGATCTATAGCACACAGGCTGTTGGTGGCCTTCAAGGCATGATTAAGCTACCTTTCTGATGACACAGAGAGAGCACAAGGGTTAAGGTGTTTGGATGTGGCGAACCCTGGTTCAAAGCCCTGGCACCTTTTATGGTCCCCTGGGCAGAGTTAGAAATGACCTTTGAGCAAAGAGCATAGTTTCAACCCATGCGCTTGCCCCCCCCCCCCAAGCTATTTTTAATTAGAATTTCTAACAATAAGTTTAAAAACTAGAAACAATCAATGCCCTGCATAGTCTGCATAAATTATTGACTGTCACTGTCTTCCGTTCATCATCGATTGGCTCGAGCGGGCCCCAGTAACATCTCCATATGTCCTGTCTCATGCTAGTAGAGCCCAAGGGCACCTGCTTGCTCCAGGAACATAAAGAGCCTCAAACCATTCCATCAGGTCATGGGAATGAGGTCTAAAATTGTTACTGGTATTTGGCATATCAAATACGACACGGGTAGCTTGCCAGGCTCTGCTGTGCAGGTGGCATACTCTTGTAGTCATCTCTAAATCCAGCATTTATTGGTGAACCATGCGGCGCAAGCAGCCATGAGAGCCGGGCTGTGATAGGCTGGTCTGCTGGGTGGAGCTCTGACGAGGGGGAAGTCCGGATGTGGAAAATGGAGGCCCTCATGGAGTGGGGGGGGGTCGTCTGGCTTGTTACAAGGCTCTGCTGGGGTGGCGGGCCAGGGCTAGAACCTGCCATCCCTCCCGGGCGCCTCTTTGGCGGCTGGACACAGGGAGAGCCAGTAGCAGCTCTGCCCAATGTCTGTGAGTCTCTAAATTATTAATTTAGCTTAAGTATTTTTTTAGTTTGGGGGCCACATCTAGAGATGCTCAAGGAACCATATATGGTAATGGGGATCAAACTAAGGAAAGAACCAGGGCTGGCCTCGCAACAAGCCAGACGCCCCACTCCATGAGGGCCTCCATTTTCCACATCTGGACTTCCCTCTCGTCAGAACTCCACCCAGCAGACCAGCCAATCACAGCCTGGCTAGCCCGACCGCAAGCGGCCGTGCGGTTCATCAATAAATGATCGATTTAGAGATGACTACAAGAGCTCTGATTATGGCAGAGCCTGGCAAGCTGCCCGTGTCGTATTTGATATGCCAAATACCAGTAACAATTATAAACCTCATTCCCATGACCTGATGGAATGGTTTGAGGCTCTTAATGTTCCTGGGGCAAGCAGGTGCCCGTGGGCTCTACTAGCATGAGACAGGACATATGGAGATGTTACTGGTGCCCGCTCGAGCCAATCGATGATGAACGGGAAGACAGTGATACAGTGGAAAGAAGAATTGTAACTATATTCAGAGACTCAATATTTCCTCTTAAGCTAAGTGGCAAAGGTCATAACTGGACTCTTATCATAAAGTTCTGGGTAAAGAACTTAGGACAAAAAAAAATCAAAGCTATCTGAATATGCCAAAGAGCTAACAACTTCAAAGAAATTTTATAGCAAAAAAATACATGTGAAGGAAAAGCAAGGCCTTCAGATAAATAGAACTTGCTGTTTAACTTTAAGAACTAGTCAAGTGTGAACTGCTTAACACTAAAAACCAAACCAAAAAAAAAAAAACAAAACAGCCCACAACCCCTTGTAATACACTGAAAATACCTCTCAAAGAATTAAAACTGCAGAATGAATTTTCTTAAATGCAGACACTGATCAGTGGGAGAATCCATTTACAAAACAAAAATGGGAGCACATACTTTCCCATCACGGCTACCAAAGCAATTCACAATATATTCTGCAATGTAAAATGGCATATACAAGATACATACACACCAAAAAAAATCTCTCTTTAGACACGAAACTATTTGGTTTGGTTTAAGTATAAGCTGATCTGAAAGCCCCCAAATGGAATTTTCAAATGCACAGAATTAATGAAATAATATGTAATTCTGTAAATGTAGAATGCCAAAAAATGCAAATTCATAGCTTATCTATGACAAGTTCTCTTTTCTAAGAGTATATATACTTTATATACTAACACATATTCTCATAGAATATACTTTATGTACTAACACATATTCTCATAGACACTGTATGATATAGCACCACCAAAACTCACTTGAAATAAAGCTGATGGAACAAATGACTTGTTCCAGATCTTACAGCAAGGCATAAGCAGATTTGTTTGTTTCTAGTGTCTGTCTTCTATGTTTGGGGAAGGACCCTCCCAACAGAGCCCCAGCAACCTAAAAACCTTTACACTCCACAATCGCCTTGATACTCAAGGCTGTACTCCACTGCTCGGACAAGACCCACCATGAGTAGAATCCATTGAAAAGCTTAGGTATGAGGGGTTCTGCAACTGAATTCCCCAGGCTTTCATGGAGTCGGGGATGGGTCCCCCTCCCCCATCTCCTTGTTCTTCAGAAGGGCTGGTGGTCGCACTGATGAACTGCCTCAGGCACCAAAGAATCTCATCCATGATCCAGGGGCTCACATAAATCTCGAAAAGAGACCAATAACTCAGTTACAATCTCTGGAATAATTGGAGTGACATCTCAGACTGTTACTGACATACCATTATCACAGACATTTAATAAATGAGGGTCCGGAGCGATAGTCCAGCGGGTAGGGTGTTTGCCTTGCACGCGGCTGGACTGTGCCGGCCCGGGTTCGATCCCTGGCATCCCATATGGTCCCCCGAGCACCGCCAGGAGTAATTCCTGAGTGCAGAGCCAGGAGAAACCCCTGAGCATTGCCAGGTGTGACCCCAAAAGAAAAATAAATAAATAAATAAATAAATAAATAAATAAATGGATGAATAAATAAATAAATGAAAGTATAAGGTGCCCAATAACAAAATGTGTAGTCACAATGACTATTCTGTAACATCATATCAGTAACTTCTTATACAAAGGGCTAAATGGCCCAATGGCTCCATTGTAAGACTGAATAATCCTCATCAACTTTCTTCTAAGAATATATTTCTCCACCATATATCAGCATTTAGCTCTAACAAGCAATATAAAATAAATCAGTGTCTGCTTAGGACAGGCTCAAACAGTAGTTGTGAAGATTTGAAATGATTATTGTCTGTAGTTACAATGGTGGTAAGTTTGGGGGTTGAGTATTGAATATTTGTAAGAAATTATCATGAACATCTTTGTTAAAAAATTGAATAGAAGCCCACTACATTTAATAAAGTTCAATAAGTGAAAGCAATAACACAGATGGTCCAATCTGCACATAACAGCCCAGTAAAAAAGGTCATGACTTTAACAATACCATTCCAATATATATGTTGTAATAAGTACTATAATTAGTGCCCACTAAAGGAGCAGGCATGGGGATGCGGGGTGGGGGTGTTAAGAAACACAGTTTTCAATACTCATCTGATAAGGGTTTAATATCCAGGATATATCAGGCACTGGTACAGCCATATAAGAAGAAAACAGCCAACCCCATTAAAAAATGGGGAGAAGAGATAGATGAACAGAAACTTTGACAAGGAAGAAATTCGAATGGCCAAAAGGCATATCAAGTGGTCTTACCAAGGTGGAAATTACCGCAAGCGTGTGGGAGTCAGAGGTTAGGTAAGACAGAGAAGGGAACATGTGTGAATAAATGTCGAAAGGGCTAATACCAACCTAGAACTGAGCATTAAATACAGGCAAAAAAAATGCACATGATGGCCTCTAAGTGTATGTAGTGCAACCCACAACGTTTAAGAGAAGGAAAAGAGAGAGAGGGAGAGAGAGAAAAGAGATAAAGAACCTGCCATTTAGGCAGGCTATGGGAGAGGGAGGGAGAAATTGGGGACATTGGTGGTGGGAAATGGGCACTGGTGGAGGGCGGGGTGCTGGAACACTATGTGACCAAAACCTCTAAACATGAAAACGTTGTAATTGTATATCTCACGGTGGTATAATAAAATATTTAATAAAAAACGTGGTTTTTGGTGGACCTAAGGGCACACTGGTGGTGAACTGGAGTTGCAATATTGAATACTTCAAACAACTACTATGAACAACTTCATAAATCAAGGCATTTAAATAAAGTTAAAAAAAATTTAAAATAGTATATGTTAAAATGCAATTCTGGGGCCAAAGAGATAGTAAAGGAGGTAAGGTATTTATTCTGCATGTGAATGACCCAGTTTCATTACTCACTACAGCATATGGCCCCCAAGCACTGCCAGGGATCACTCCAAAACTAGAGAAACAGGAATAGGCACTGAGCACTGTTAGGCATCATCTCTCTCAGCCTCCCAAAATAAAATAAAATGCAAGACTAAGGTACAGGGTCAGGAAGACAGTACAAGAGTCTGGAGCACATGCTTTCATGTAGGTGCCAGGTTAGACACTATGCTCACATGGTGTCCTGAGCATCTCTGGGAGTAGCCCTAACTACTGATCTGGGAATAGGCTCCAAGCACTGCTTGGTCTAAAACAGATCTAAAACAAACAAAAAAGTATTAGGGGCACATACAGACACTCCAAACAAACAACAGAATACTTATTCTTTGCAAGCCACATGGAACATGCACCAAGATGAGCCATATCCTGAGTCAATAAACAATATCCTGAGTGTAAAAATATGAAACTGGGGACCAGAGCGATTGTAAAACAGGTGGAACATTTGCCTTGCATGTGGATAACCCAGGTTCAATCATCAGAATCCCATAAGGTCCTCTGAGCCTGCAAGAAGCGATTGCTCTATGAAGAGCCAGAAGTTAAGGCCTGCGCATCACCAGGTGTGGCCTAACCACATACACATATAAGAAATTGTACCGAATATGACCCCTGACTAGAGCAAAATTAATTTATATATCACCCACTTTCAGAAAAAAATATGAGAAAAATCACAAATATCTGAATAAATAGCACCTTTTAAACTGACCTACAAGTCAAAGAAGTCACAAAGAAAAACAGGAAATGTCTTCAACTACTTGAAAATGAATGTAAAAGGTTGTATTTCAGAAGAAATGCAAAAGGTTCAGGCAGAAAATCAAAATGTAAACAATTGTGGTGAGTTGCTAGGCATGTCTGAAATCCAAGAGGCAAGGACGGAGAATTTGAAACAAGTAGGTCAATCGAAGGGCAACTGGAATTGTCACTGCAACACATGGTTTATCAGCTATCCAGAGATAGACTTTCTTTTAGAGAAGACTTAGCTCTGCTCTTTACTGAACCAGAACTTACAGCATCTTGGGTTATCTTCATTAAAATCACTATATTATTATATATTATTGGTGCTGACAGGGGTCCCCAACAGATATTGGGGTCCAGCAAGTTCCCTGATCATGTTAGGGGCCAATGACCATTCCCCTAGCCGATGAAGAAGGAAGCACAACCACCAGTTCCAGAATATCTAGGGCTTTAATTTTTCTCCACTCACTCCTCACTCCAACTAACTACACAAACACACATGCACACATACACACACACACACACACACACACACACACACACACCCACCCATCACACCAAAATCAAATGTGCCAGAGATATGTACTTTACAAAAGTCTGAGGGCAGGAAGTTAGAAAACAATGAAAAGGTAAGAAAAGGCTTCCCCTTACATTGGCAAAATCACCAGGGAGCAAAATCCCATCTCCCAAGGCTATAGGACAGAACCCCACGGGCATTGTTTTCTCTCTTACTTGGCTGGTAAACAATCATTTCAAAATTTATAGTCAATTTTGTATAAACACAATAAGAGAGACAGGTATTTATCTACACCCGGGATTAAATTTATAGGGTGACCTTTCCTGGGGAGATGGTGCCATATAGCTCAGACTGCATACCCAATCCCCTGAGGGTCCTATCATTCACTGCTTATCTCTGGGTCACAACTGAGTTTGTTCCATGTCCCTGCTGGCAGAACATTGTGCAGGACACTTAGTTGTCCCGGATTGAAGCCAGGGTAATATCACTCATTACTGCTTGCCCTGAGCCCATCCAGTTCCAAGTGGGACTCTCCTTTTGGGGTGTAAAAAATTAGAATCTATCTAAGGACAACTGAGGCTTTCAATTAGGAAATATGATGGAAGACAAGAGTAATTAGTTCATCAATGCATAGTCTAACTGTCTTCCTGTATGTATACAAATAATCCCTTGTACTTAACATATGCATACATAAAGGGCTCACAGGAAAGAGAGAACCCAACCCCTCATATACAATACAAAACCCAGGGCTAGCAAGTAGGTCTGAAAATAAAGAGTAATCCACCAATTATATTTGCTCAAATAACTGACTTTACAGCCTACCCAAGTTATACAAAATAAGCTATCATAAACAATATAAAATACTTGGTGGGATACAGAAAAATGTAGTGCTAAGAGGGAAATTCAAAGCTTTAAATGCTTATATTATAAAAGAATAAAATTCTAAAGCAAGTATCTAGGCCTCCAGCATATGAAGCTAAAATAATATAAAGCAACAAAAACAAGAGAAAAGCAGAAGAGAAAATAAGCAAACAAAAACAAGTAGAAAGAGTTGAAGGACTTCATTTTTAAAACTTACATTACAGATTACATATGTAGCTATCTCAAGGACTTTAGTGACATATAAGATGTGCTAATTTGGGAAGTTCTTAGTCCCAATTATTTCCTGCTAACCACACTATAGACATAACTTTCAAACAAATTAAGAGCAAGATGTACTTTTGAGAAGAAAAAGGAACTCAAATCTCTTCATGACCCAAGATTAAACAGCTGGAGAAAAGGCTATGCAAGGACTAGAACATCCATTTTTTTTTTTTTTTTTGGAAATCCTTTCCCATAGCTTTTCCGATTAAAAGACACCACCTCAAAGTTGTTCTGTTACTGAAACTCTGTCACACCCAAAAAAAAAAACAGTACCATAAACTTTCTGCTCATTTTTCTTTTATGTCTACACATGAAGTACCTTTATTAGATAAAAGCAACACCTGTGGGGGAACCTTCTAGGAAACAAGCACCTCTGGGCTGAATGATTAAACCAAGATACCGCTGGGACTAATGCAGCTCACCAACAGCTTGTTGGTGCAGTCCTAGATGTATCCCAGCCCATTTCACACTCCTCAGCTGCACAACTGTTTGCTGCATATCTGACACTACTTCTGCTTTTTCTCTGTCTTTGGGTGGGGGACATACCCTACAGCCCTAGGGGCTTATTTATTCCTGGCTCTGTGCTCAGGAATCCGCGGTGGTGCTCAGGCAACCATAGTGGGTACAAGCAAGTGTCTTCACACTAAACTATCTTTCCAGCCATTCATATATTGTCCGGGAATGCCGCCGGGGTCCCCGACAGTGTCAGGACAGAAGTTTTCTTCTATCTCGGAGGACAACGAGGGAACAGATGAAAACTCACGAGTCCAGTACAGTTCCAAAAAAGGCTTTTAATAGTACAAAAGCTCTTCCACAGCACTCCAATATAACGAACAAACTCTAGCTCTGGTCCGAACTTAGACCATACAAAAGAGCCTAAGTCTCCCACCAAAGAGAGAGGATCTCACCCGAGATGAGTCCTACCCAGAAGAAGGAGCAAAAGGCTAAGGAGCCAAAAGTCAAAAGCCACAGGAGCCGAAGCGAAAAGGCCAAAGCCGAAGAGGGCCCCAAGTCAGTCCCCTTATAACAAAGTATCCAGGGAGGGTCCTGTCAACAAAGAACCCTAAACAGAGTGTAGTGCCACACCCTATTGCAGGTATAAACAAAGGTTATGCCAAGGACTAATCCCGAGATTATCTCTTATGTAAAACACTGGAGAGAGGGGGCTGGTATAAAAGTAATACATCTTAACTTCATGAGCTTCATGTAATCTAGATGGTACCCACAAGGTCCTTCTTATTATTATCTGTACCAGGGTGATTCTGAGTATCTTGTTCTCATGTACTGAAACAGGGTCACAGTCGCCTGCTTAGAGCAAACTAGTATGATCCTTCCTATAGTCTTCCTATAGTCTCAACGTAGCCAGGGTGGTAGTCTCCTGGTAAATTCTAACTGTCCCACGCTGGGTGCAGTGGGTATAAAGAGGAGCTGTGCCCAATCTAGAAAACATAGAAGTCTTAGTAGATGTATAAGTCAGAAGTTATTCAGTCAAGTTGACTTCTGTAACTGCCACACCCTCTAGCAGTGTTTACAGGGAAGAGGGGTCTCATTAGAATGAACCGAACCTTGGCTTAAATAGATTAAGCTGGGAGTGGGCAAAACAACAAAACTCCCAAACTAACTAAACCTGTCCTCCAACAATTTGACAAATCAGAAAATCAAATAATGCCATTCTATGAAAATACTCCATTAATAAATGAGCCAAATATAAAAAAAATCCCACTTTAAAAATTGTATCTTAAAATTCATGGCATACCAAAGCTCTAGCATGGTAAATATTGAATGCAGAACCATAATGTTAAGACTAGACAGGGAAACAAATACCAGTACTTGTTTGTGTTTGTGGGACTGAACAGGGCCCTGTACATGCAAGGCAGATGCTCTGCCATATCCTTAGCTCCTAACATTCATTCTTAAAATGTTGTCACTGTTCACTGTCTTCCCATTCATCATCGATTTGCTCGAGCGGGCCCCAGTAACATCTCCATATGTCCTGTCTCATGCTAGTAGAGCCCAAGGGCATCTGCTTGCTCCAGGAACATAAAGAGCCTCAATCCATTCGGAATGAGGTCTATAATTGTTACTGGTATTTGGCATATCAAATACAACACGGGTAGCTTGCCAGGCTCTGCCATGCAGGTAGCATAAAATGTTACATTTGCTTTATTTAATAAGATCTGACATTGTTATGCCAAAAACTAGTAACAATTATGGACCTCAATTCCATGATCTGGAGAATGGTTTGAGGCTCTTCCTGTCCTTGGAGCAAGCAGATGCCTTTGGGTTACACTTGCTTGTGACAGGACTTATGGAGATATTACTGGTGCCCACTTGAGCAAATCGATGAACAAGAGGGAAGACAGTGATACAGTGAATAAGATCTGAAGTGCTTCTGTAAGTGCTAGAGTTTCTAAAAAAGGCAGAGAAGGAGAAAATGAAGCACATATTTCCTAAGCAATAAATGTCATGACTGAATTTTCAGCAAGGACATTTATCTTTCAAAAATAAAACAATTGTATATACTAGCTAAAATTAGAATTTTACTTTTCAAACCCATTCCCTTAAGTATGTCCATAATCACATTTGTAAACACATACTATTTTTGTCTTATGAAGCTGTCAAAATTTTATTACAAGATGTTCTCAAAAATAATGCTTTGATTTTGTAATTAATTAAAAATAAAACAAGTGAAATAAAACTACCAATTAACAAAGTAAAAAGTAATAAGTTACTTACTTATCTTGGAGGAAACCTTTTCTTTTATTAGGAAAATTATCCCTACAAACTGCTTATTTCAGTTTAGGCTCTGGTTTTGGCAGTATAAATATGCCTTAAAGCACACCTTTAGAAAAACAAATTAACCCTTTCTAAATTACAATGTTTAAATTTGGACCATATATATATATATATATATATGTATATATATATATATATATATATATATATATGTATGTTAAGACTTGGTCTATGTCTTTTGGTATTCATTTAATAAATTTAAGAATTTCTTGTGCTTATGTTTCACAGAGCATGATTCAGGTGATTAACGCATTTGATGTAGAAGTCATTCTTTAGAGTAAGAGAGGAACAGGAGGGAGGAAAACCAAGATGCTCATGAAAGACAGCTGCAACACAGTTTTTTTTCTTTTAAACTAGACATGGTTTATCTCCCCAAATTTCTCATATAGACCAGGTCCTTTTTACATTCTACTTGGAATGCCTTAAAAACAAACATCCCCTAAAATATTGCACTGCTTAACATATTGTTCAGTAATTACTATCAATTACCTAGCAAACTAATATTTCACTATGTTTTAAAACATATCATCCTAAAAAAGAGGTACCAGGAAGTATACTGTTTAATGGCTAGTAAGTGAAAGGGAATGGATTGTGGGACATCAAGGGCACTTTAAGCTACAAACTCACAGGCCATCAGAGACATGTTTCAAAAGCAGTGTTGGATGTATTATTTTACTGCTACTTTTATTTTAGGAGTAGACTGAAACCTGATAGTGCTCAAGAGACCAAATAGTGATGGGGTTCTAACCCAGGGATCCTACATACAAAGATGCACAAAAAAGGAGGGGAGAGGAGGAAGAAGAGGAGGAGGAGGAGGAGGAGGAGAAGGGAGGAGGAGGAGGAGGAGGAGGAGGAGAAGGAGGGAGAAGGGAGGGAGGAAGAAGAGGAGGAGAAGGGAGGGCAGGAGGAGGGAGAAAGAAGAGGAGGAGGAGAAGAAGAAAAAAAGGGAAGAGGATGAGGAGGAGGAGGAAAGGAAAAGGAGGAGGAGGAGAGAGGAGGAGGAGGAGGAGGAGAAGGAGGAGAAGGAGGA
>JAJIBD010016126.1:0-42283 GCA_021461705.1 Cryptotis parvus | reverse complement strand
TTGCGTGTCTGTCCTAGTATTGGAGAACTGAGGACGTGCGGCCCCCACGTAGCTGGGCCAGACCTGTTCCCAGAGCTGGTTTTCTCCACATCGGGTTGTGCTCTGCAGACTAGTCTTGCCGTTACATGGAGGGAAAGCGGGCTTGTTCTGTGGTGCCAGCGGGCCTGGGAAGGTCGCTGGACCTCGCGGGCTGGGCCCTGGGCCTGCTCCCAGAGCCTCACCGGGAGAGAGAGCCGGCACAGTGCTTTGCTCCTCCATCGCACTCACTCGTTCCCCTTTTTGGTTTCAGGATTACATTCACCGAGTGGGCGGACAGCTCGGGCAGGACGCTCTGGGAAGGCCATTACCTTTGTCACACAGTGAGTGATTGCCGTGGGGCCGAGCGGGAGGGACGGGAGCAGAAAGTGGCTCAGATCGACCCAACTGTGACCCTGCATGCGGTGTGACCTGAGTGTGATTTTGTGTTGTGGGACCCCACTTGAGTTGTTTTCATCAGCCCTAACACGGAGGAGCCCCTCCGCCCAGCAGACTTTTCAGGGCCACCTCCTTAGATGGACTGTCCTCACGTGGGTTCCAGAGCAGCACGGACTGTGCCTGTGCACCCCTGCCACCCTCTGTGGCTCTGTTTAGGAAGGAGCAGGTAGGGCATGTCCTGGGCAGCGCATGGGCGAGGGTGCCAGGCAGGACAGTCAGGACGGGGCAACTCTGCGCTGTTGCAGCCCGCGTCGTGCGGTGCCGGTCGTTGGGACGCGTGAGACTTGGTGCCTGTCGCCCCAGGTACGACGTGGAGCTCTTCCAGCGCATCGCTGCACCTGATCGGGAAGAAGCTGCCTGTCTTTCCACCCAGGACGATGAGGTCATGATGCTGACCGAGCGGGTGGCCGAGGCCCAGAGATTTGCCCGCATGGTAGGCGTCTGCTTCCCCGCGTCCAGGGGCTGGGTTTCTCTGTTTGGGGTGCACCTGGCTGTGCTCAGGGCTCACTGCTGACTGTGCTTAGGGATCACCCTGGTGGTGCTCAGGGGACCGTATGGGGTCCTGGGATCAAGGCAGATGCCCTCCCCTGCTGCTGTACCATTGCTTGGTGCTGGGGTCTCAGTGGGGAGATGGAGTGTGTGACCCCGTGTGCTCACACATGTGTGATCTCGCAGGAGCTGAGGGAGCACGGGAGAAGAAGAAGCGATCTCGGGAGGAGGCCGGAGACAATGGCGGACGCAGAGGGCGCCCTGGGGGTCCGAACAAGGTGGCTGGAGGCAAAATGAAGAAGAAGCGGAAGGGCCGCTAGTCGCTGCAGTGGGGCGTCTCCTGCTGCTTTGGGACGGCCCCGACGACGCCTGCTGCCGCGGCCCTGCTGAACTCTCAGGAATGTCCCAGACCAGGCTCCTTCCCCTGCGCCCGACGGCCGCAGTGCCCCGGGTGCTCCAGCTGGCTCTGCCCGTACTCCTGCTCTTCTGTCACCTCTCGCAGACCTCTACCTGTTCCCAGCTGCAGGCCGTGGACTGGCATGCCAGCGCCGTGACCTGTTGTTGAGGGGGTTGCTGTCTCCAGGGACGGCCTTAAGCAGCCTCGACTTGTGTTTCAGCAGAAATGTAAATATTCTTTTTTATAGCTTCAGCTTCTGGAAGACCTTTTTTCTTCTTTTTCCTTTTTTGCGTTGGTGGGCCCAGCCCTCTGGGGGTTCAGGCTCTTCCTGGAGAGGTGCCTGTGTGTGGGTGTTGCTTCGGTGGTCCTGGGTACTACATGGTGCCAGGTATTGAATGGGCATCCTGAGGGGCATGCACACCAGCCCTGGAGCTGCCTGCCCACCCCCTGAAACCTTCCCGGGCCCCGGAATGCGGCCAAGCCAGGAAGGCCTCAGTGGGCTGTAAGATGACCTTGGTAATAGGTGAGCGGCCGCCGGCCACCCAGGTGGCAGCTCACAGGGGGCCTTCCTTGAGCATGACATCAAGAAGGTCAATAAGGGGCTGGAGCCATAGTCCAACAAGTAGGGCGTTTGCCTTGCACGCGGCTGACCGGGGTTCGATCCCTGGCATCCCATATGGTCCCCAGGCACTGCCAGGAGTAACTCCTGAGTGCAGAGCCAGGAGTAACCCCTGAATACCCCTGGGTGTGACCCAAAAGAAACCTATTAAAAAAGGTCAATAAGGACCATGGTGAAGGAGGGCTTTGAGAGCCAGTGTTTGCCTTGGGCATGGAGCCACTTCTCCTCCCTGAGTGATTGTTTCCCCTGACTACTTCCTGGATTAAAAAATCGGTTTCTTATTTTCTGTTTTGGGGTCACACCCATCAGTGCTCAGGACTTCTAGTTCTACATCAGGAATCTCTCCTGGCGGTGCTTGCACTTGGCCAACCTGATAGCATCTTGGAGGACCATATGGGATGCCGGGATTGAACCTGCGTGAGCCACGTGCAAGCCGGCGCCGTACCTGCTGCCCCGTCGCTCTGGCCCTGGAAAACTGATTTGTCAGCCCCAGGTACTAGCATGAGGGCAGGAAGCATCAAACAGGATCAGCCCAAGTCTCGGCTCGGCCACATGCTAGAGAGTCCACTCCGCTGCCTCCTCTCTTAGTCTTTGTGTATGGGGTGACGTAAGGCTGGTTTGCCGGTCACCAGCTCCTGAGGAGGAAGAACACAGCGGTGACGGCCGAGGCCACCCTGGCAGTCCTGTGCTCCGAGGGGCTGTTGGCTGTGGCAGGTACCATTGCTGAAGAGTCACGTGGCCGGGAGGCGGAACCAGGGTGCCGAGTCTGGCGGTGTGAGGCGAGAAGGTTCTGGCAGGAGAAAACCTTCGCACATGTGGGGCCTGCTTGGTGTTACGCTGCTTACTTAGCTTCGGGGGACGGAAGAACTCGCACGCACTGCTAGGCGCGGCCGTGTTCTCTGCAGTGACTCCGTGGTTGCCTGGGTTAGGCGGTGAGCCACAGAGGGTCCTGGGCAGAGGCTTCGCTGTCCGCCGTAAGGGACAGGGCTCCCTGACCTCTGGCAGGTGGAGGCTGACAGGAGCCCCATTCGGGGGAACAGGAGCCCCCTCAGTTTCCCGGGGCTGCTGCGACTGCGCACCTCGCATGGGGCATCTTGAAACATAGTTAGACCGTGGCATGAATGTGATGGACGTGGCTCGTTCTGGCCTCGCAGCAGTGCTCAGGGTCTCCCTCTTGGCCAGCCTCAGCTAACGTGGCTGGACCAGGGACCTCTAGCTTGTCCTGGGGATGTGGGCCTGGGACCCCAGAGCCAAACCCACGGTGCTCATACAGTGACAGGGATGGAAGTCGGGTCGTCACACGGCACCCTGGCCCCTGGACTGAGTCTTTAAAGACATCCAGCTTAGAGCCGGAGCAGCAGTGACAGAGGTGACAGTCACTGAGCCCCTCCCTGCGAGTGGAACTAGAAGAAAGCCCGGGCAGGTCTGGTGACGGAGGAGAGCATCGAGTTATCCAAAACAGGTAACAAGGTCAAGAAAGTGTGTCTCCAAGACAAAAAAATATAGAGAACCCAAGGAATTGTGTTTCAAATACCAGCGAGAGAAAACGTGAGTCAATCCATGACGTTCCTAAGGTGAAACCCGGCCGGGGCAGATAAGCCGGGTGTGAGTCACCCTGTTAGCTGGAATGACAAGAGACCCAGACCCTGGCACTAGACATTCAAGGGTTACCCACACCCCACATTCTTCATGCCTCACCTGTCCCAGGCATGCACTCAAGGGCGAACTAAAATTAGCTGCAGAAGCTTGAATGTGGGAGGCGGCGCAGAGCCAGGCGCGCCCGAGTGGAGAGCTGGTCCGTGCGGGAAGGGAGGTGGAGGAAAGTGGGCTCCTGCGAGGGTTGCGTCAACTCTGCCCGGGGAGCTGGTCTTTGTCTCCCGAATGCACCACACCACCCTCCTAGCCCCAGGTGCAGGGCAGGAAGAAGCCAGAGGCTGGGAGAGCGTTCGGGACTGGCACATCAGGCCCCACTGGGCTGTGTGACTTCCCGAGTGTCAGAACCTCTCTGAGCCTTGAGTCCTCATTTGTGGGTGCGGGAATAAACCTATCCTAGCCACCTCGTGCTTTCTTTTTCAAAATTCTGTTTGTTCCCTCCTCCCAGCGCCCGCTTCCCTAACCGCTGTGTCACGTACCAAGCTGGGGATAAGGTGGCAGAAACTGTCAGCGAGGGGCTGACTTTGGTTAGCCCCAGCTGTGCTCTGGGACCTCTCCTGACTCCTGGTGCACATGGAGCCGCATGCTGTGCTGGGGATGGACCTGGGCCGGCCATTTGCAAAGCAAGTGCCTCCCTATCCACTGCGCTGCCTCTGCCCCCGATGTGGCTTTGGTTAGGCTTTGTGCCGGC
Organism: Cryptotis parvus; assembly: GCA_021461705.1. Classification (NCBI taxonomy): domain Eukaryota; kingdom Metazoa; phylum Chordata; class Mammalia; order Eulipotyphla; family Soricidae; genus Cryptotis; species Cryptotis parvus. The sequence continues at coordinate 37,960 of JAJIBD010016126.1, read as the reverse complement.
CGGACTGCTGACAGCGTGGCTCATTTCCCAACGGAACCAGCCCCAGCACAGCTTAGGTTCGCTGTCAGGGTCTGGGTGGAGAACGTTACATAGGCTGGCTCTTGATTCTTTGGAAAATCTCGAAAGGGGAGTGAGTGTTGTTCCCATTTCGAAGTTACGGCTGGACTGTCTCTGCTCGCCATGGTGAGACGTGAGGGAATTTCCTCATTAGTTCATCCCCTTATCTGAAGGAACTGTCAGAGGACCTGCAGGATTGTGAGTTGATTATATTTGACTTTGTTTTGGGACCACACCTGGTGATGTTCAGGGGGTTACTCCTGGCTCTGCACTCAGGAATCACTCCTGGAAGGCTTGGGGACCATATGGGATTCTGGGGTTAGAACCAGGGTTGGCCCTGTGCAGGCAAGTGCCCTACCTAGGATGGTGAGTTTAAATGAACTCTGTTGAGGCTTATTATGATGGTTAAGCATTAGACAATTACTGTTACTGTGGTGTTATTCTCAGCGCTGTTATGGATGGAAAGGCAATAAGCCTGGTTACTCATACAACTGATAAGAGAGAAGTAAAAGGTGGAAGCGGGCTGCAGAGATCAGGGCTGAGGCATGGGCCTCACGTGCAGCCAGCGCTTTCGGCTCCTGGGTGCCACACAGGGCTCACCGCTCACAGTGAGCCTGAGCATTGCTGGGCGCGACCTGCTCCCCCGACCCCCAACCCTGCCCCCCAAAAAAATTCCAGTTCTCTTAGTTTAATTTTCCCTTTTTGGGGCCACACCCAGCGGTGCTCAGGGCTTGCTCTTGGCTCTGTGCTCAGCAATCACCCCTGGCAGGCTTGGGGGACCATAGAGCAAGCGGCCACGTGCAAAGGAAGTGCTGTGCTGTCTCTGCAGCTCCTCTCTGCTGTGGTTTTAGTATAATTCACAGCAGGAGAACACCTGTTGTGCGTGCAGGTTCCCGGAATCCTTTACAGGCGCTCTCGTCGCAAGGGGCTGGAAGCGCGGAAGCGCCCGCTGCAGCCGCCGTTCTCGCCGCCGCCGGCGAGGGGGCGGTGCGGGCTCAGGGCTCGGCGGCGGCGGCCTCGGGGCTGCCGAAAGGGCGCTCTGGGTCCCATTTGGCCCACGGAGACTCGGGCAGGGGTCAGGCTGGGTGTGAGGCCCGCGCTGGGTGTCCGAAGGGTGTTGCCCTGGCCCGGATGAGCAGCGGGCGAGGCTCACGGAGGGCGCCGCAGGGGCGCGCGCGGGACGCAAAGGCGCTTCCTCCGAGGTCTTCCCGTCCGCCTGGGCACGGCCCCATCTCCGCTTTCCACTGTGGGGTTTATGGCTCGGCGCCTCGCTGAGTCCATCGCGGCCGCCCGGCCCCGCGCCTCAGGTGACAGCTGAGGCGCCGCCGCGCCCGCTGAGGCGGCTCCGAGCGACGGCGTGGGGGGGGTGCTGGCGGCCATCGAGTGCCGGCGGGGGTGCCGGCGGCCGTCGCGCTGCCCCCCCAGGGCCCGGGCGGGTCACCCGGAGCTCGGGGTCTCGGCTGCCTCTCCCCCACAGCTCGCCCGGGCCGACGCCTCAGAGGCCCTCAGCCGCGCTGGGAAGTCGGCGCTGACCAAGTCCCCGTTGTGTCGTCTGGGTGGGCCCCGACAGTGGGGGCCGGTGAGATTCGGGACCCGGGACAGGGCCTGCTCCGCGCCGGCAAGGCTGGGTTCATCAGGGAGGCCGCGGGGAGCCGGTGAGGAGACCGGAAAGGGGCTTGCTGAGGGACAGGCCTGTCACGGCTTTGCTGGTCCTTCATGGTTTCCCAAGGCCCTCCGAGGCCCTTGAGGAGCTTTGCAGGGTGGGTGTTTGCACCAGATGAGGTGAGTGGCGGGGTGTGAGGGGTCCCGTCACAGGCCCGTGGCTCCGGTGTCCCTGGGGTGCCGAGGAGGAGGCCCGCTCCACCAGGATTCTCCATCTGCGCGCCCTAGAAAACCCTCAGCACGGCCTTTTGTTTGTTGGTTTGCTTTGGGCCACACCCGCGATGCTCAGGGGTTTCTCCTAGCTCTGCACTCAGGAATTACTCCTGGCGGCGCGGGGACCATATGGGATGCCGGGGATCGAACCTGGGTCGGCTGCGTGCAAGGCAAACGCCCTACCTGCCCGACCATTGCTCCGGCCCGGCACAGGCCTTTTGGAGTCTACCATAATGTCCATGTGAAACCTTGGACAAAACCTGAATTTTCTCGGTAATGGCAATCCCCTAGATGGTTCCTTTTCCCTGTGGGGAGTAGGAAGGAGGTGAGTGAGTGTGGAAGGAGAAGTGAGGGGAAGTGGCTGTGTGTTGTGCAGGAGAGGTGAGGAGGAAGGGAGGTGAGTGCGTGTGAAGGAGAAGTGAGGGAAGTGGCTGTGTGTTGTGCAGTGATGTGAGGAGGAAGGGAGGTGAGTGAGTGTGAAGGAGAAGTGAGGGAAGTGGCTGTGTGTTGTGCAGTGATGTGAGGAGGAAGGGAGGTGAGTGAGTGTGAAGGAGAAGTGAGGGAAGTGGCTGTGTGTTGTGCAGGAGAGGTGAGGAGGAAGGGAGGTGAGTGGAGTGTGAAGGAGAAGTGAGGGAAGTGTCTGTGTGTTGTGCAGGAGAGGTGAGGAGGAAGGGAGGTGGAGTGCGTGTGAAGGAGAAGTGAGGGGAAGTGGCTGTGTGTTGTGCAGAGATGTGAGGAGGAAGGAGGGTGAGTGGGTGTGAAGGAGAAGTGAGGGGAAGTGTCTGTGTGTTGTGCAGGAGAGGTGAGGAGGAAGGCCTGCACTAGAGGTGGGGGTGTTTCTGCCCTCAGGTGAGCGTGCTGGGTCGCATTTTGAGTAGAAGCTGAGGCAAGCCTGGCCTGCTCCCACAAGGTTTCCTGAGGGGATTCCTGCCTGGAATCCCTGAGATGGAAAGACTCTGGATTGGCGCTTCAGACTAAAGCCTCTTTCTTTGGGGAGATGGCGGACAGATTTGGGGCATGAAAGTGTGTTGTGGAGGACAGATTTCCTCCACAAATATCTGAGGCCTTTTCAGACCTAATGCTACCTCAGGAGGCAGGCAGCATCCTGTGTCCCTCCTCTCTTCAGCAGCTCCATCTGGGTGAACTCCAGACGTGGGATCGGGCAGCCTGGGAGGAGGCAAAAGGCTTCCCATGGGGCAGGGAGTGCTTGGGGAAGGAGAGGAGAGCAGCCCCTGCAGTGCTGATCTTCTGGGTGAGGGGCAGGGGGCCGAGGGAAAGGAGTAAGGGAGGGTATGAGTTTGGGATTTAGGGCTCTTGCCTAAGTTTTATGGGTTTTTTTTTGGGGGTCACACCAGGCAATGCTCAGGGATTCCTCCTGGGTCTGCACTCAGAAGTTACTCCTAGAGGTGCCGGGAGACCATATGGGATGCCGGGGATCAAACCGGGGTCGACTGCGTGTAAGGCAAATACCCTACCCGCTGGACTATGACTCTGGCCCCAGTTTTATGGATTTGGCAGAGTATAGTCATTTTCTGTCCTTTCTCCCCCTCCCCTCCAGCTGCCCTGAGTCATTCACTGACCCGTTGGGTCATTCTCCCTGTTCATTTCCCCCACCCCCAGGGCCCGGGGAGAGTGTGAGCCAGTGTGTTGAGGTGTGGAAAGAAATTCCAGAACTATCATTTGTATTACCTCAGATTTCTTTCTTTCTTTTTTTTTCTTTTTTTTTGCTTTTTGGGTCACACCCGGCAATGCTCAGGGGTTTCTCCTGGCTCTGCACTCAGGAATTACTCCTGGTGGTGCTCAGGGGACCATATGGGATGCGGGGATCGAACCCAGGCCGGCATGGGCCGGCGCGATGCAAAGCAAACGCCCTACCTGCTGGGCTATCGCTCCGGCCCCATTACCTCAGATTTCTATTTTGGAATCTGCTTCCTCAGGTGTGGAAGACATTGGTGATATTATTAAATGAATGATTTTATTTTATTTATTTATTTATTTTTTGGGGTCACACCCTGCAATGCTCAGGGGCTACTCCTGGCTCTGCACTCAGGAATTACTCCTGGCGGTGCTCCGGGGACCATATGGGATGCCGGGATCGAACCCAGGCCGGCACAGGCCGGCTGCGTGCAAGCGGCAACGCCCTACCCGCTGGGCTATCGCTCCGGCCCCTAAATGAATGATTTTAAAGTTATAGTGACACTAAATAATTATATCCTAGATTAACATTTCTAATCACTATGTACACTGTTGAGAGGACTGTAAATGTGTTAATGGGGGTGCTTTGTTGACAGTGTTTCAGGCTACTGACCAAGAGAGGTGACGGTAGGCCTTAAAATTGCATTTTATTCCGAAATTCATTTTTTAAATTTTTCTTTTATTTATTTATTTATTTATTTATTTTTCCTTTTTTGGGTCACACCCAGCAATGCTCAGGGGCTACTCCTGGCTCTGCACTCAGGAATCACTCCTGGTGGTGCTCAGGGGACCATATGGGATGCCGGGGATCGAACCTGGGCTGGCACAGGCCGGCGCATGCAAGGGAAACGCCCTACCCGCTGGGCTATCGCTCCGGCCCCTGAAATTCATTTTAAAACAAAACTCTGATGCAGACTTATGGGTTTTTGTTTCATTTTTTGTTTTGGGGCCACACCTGGTTTAGGGCTTACTCCTGGCTCTGTGCTTTGGGGGTCACTCTGCTGGGGCTTAGGGAGCACATTGGGTGCTGGGGATTAAACCTGGGTGGGCAAGGTGAGCCCCCTACCCGCTGTACTAGCTCTCCAGCCCCAGACTTAAGGTTGTTTTAAGGACTTATTATTTAATTTATTTATTGTGGTCCCAGGGGTGGGACCCCAGGTTTCATATGTGCTTTTCCAGTCTTTTGTTTATTGTATTTATTACTTTATTTGTCTCTTTTGGTCACATCAGGCAATGCTCAGGGGGTTGCTCTTGGCTCTGCACTCAGGAATTACTCCTGGCGGTGCTCAGGGGAGCATCCCAAATGGGATGTCGGAATCGAAGCTGGGTTGGCTGCATGCGGGGAAAACTCCCTCCCTGCTGTCTTATCACTCTGGCCCCTGCCTGTTTATTTTAAAAGAAGATTTAGTTTTTATTTATTTAATTATGCCCCCTTTTTGGGGGTGGGTGAGATTAATACCTGGTGATGCTCAGGGCTTACTCCTCATTCTGCCTCAGAATCAGCTCTTGTTGGGACCGGGGTGCTGGGGCTTGAACGCATGGGTTGGCCATGATCAAGGCAAGCATCTACCTACTGTATTATCTCTCTGGCCCCAAGACTTAGTTTTTTAAAAAACTTTATTTGAATACCATGATTTACAAAGTTGTTCATGATACAGTTGTTCTGGACACGCTGTGTTCCAGCACCCGTCCCACCACCAGTGTGACCTTTCTTTCCACCATTGCCCCTAGTTTCCCACCTACTGTCCTACCTGCCCCCTTGGCAGGTACGGAATATTTTATATTGCTTATTACAACGAAATTAGTGGATTTATCAAAAAATAGTTTAGTAAAAGGAAATTAGTGAAATTATATTTCAAATGGTGTTGTTAAAGTCATTGCCGGTTTACTGAGTTGTTTATTGCTAGGTGAGTTTTCCATATTATGGCTTTTGTTTATTGAGCTTAGTTGGCTTTTATGCTACTTGCCCATCTAATTTAGTGTACTCCTACTTGGCTGTCAATATTGTGGAATTTGGAAGTGTTGAGGGCCCTCCAAGAGCCCGAGGATCTGGAGAACTGGTAGAGTCTCAGCCTCTCTCCCCTTCTGAGGGGGTCCAGAGTTTTTAGCCCGAAGACCAGTGAGTGTACCTGTACCTTTCATCAGCTTGGTGTTTCTTCCAAGAAACCGGGCTGTGGGATGTGGGGTGTGGTTTCTGGCGGTACAGGAGAGGGAGAGGTATTTGGGGGGATGTTTCCCACCTCCACTTGAGAAGACCCGAGAGTGTCCACCCGAAGACAGATGTACCTGGGAGTTTTGTCGGCTTGTCATTTCTCCTGAGATTAGTCATGAAGAGCGAAACTGGGCTGTTTGGATGGGAGTGGCTGTGGGTTGTGGGTATGGCTGCCGGGGCTTCTGCAGGGCGGGGACTCGGCCTGCCACTCCTCTCGAGGGACTCGAAACTTTCAGCCTGAATACCTGTGTACCAGTTAGTTTCATCACCTTGACTTGGGGTCTCTTCCGAGGTTAGTCGTCAAGCTGGGACATTTATATGGCAGTGGCTGTAGGATGTGGCCCAAGATTTAGATTTCAAAGAGTGGTTTTAGATTCACAGCAAAAGCTGAACAAAAGAATCCTCATATCTCATCTTGCTTGACACGTGCCCAATATCCCCATCCCCAACACCCCCACCAGAGGGTGCTTCCCATCCATCATGCTTCATTGAAACAGAGGTCACACTTCCTGCTGGGTAGTTTGTGGGTTTGGGACAAATGGATCTATAGAATAGCAGCATACAGAGCTCTGCTCTGACTTAAGAATCCCCTGGGCTCTACCTGTTCAGACATCTCAGCACTCCAACCTGCAATGTCTTGTGGTTCTACTGTCTCCATAGTTTTGTGTTTTCATAATATCCAAATTTTTCCATAATTTCCAAATATTTCTGTCTCCCCCTGCCCCCCACCTTCCAGTTTTAGGGTCACGCCTGGCAGTGCTCAGGGCTTTCTCCTGACTCTCTGCTCAAGGATGACTTCTAGTGGTGCTCTGGAGACCCTATTGCTGGGAATTGCACTATGGTTGATGATGTACAAGGTGCCGATAACTCATTTCCTTTTTAGTGGTGATAATTCCTTTTCCAGCTGGGTGGACCGTACTTTGCTTAATATTTGCCTACTGAAGGATATCTTGTTTGTGTCCAAGTTTTGATAACTATGAATGAAACTGTTATAAAAGTTGCTGTAGGGGCCGGAGTGATAGTCCAGCGGGTAGGGCGTTTGCCTTAGCTGGCCGGCCCGTGCCGGCCCGGGTTCGATCCTCAGCATCCCATATGGTCCCCGAGCACCGCCAGGAGTAATTCCTGAGTGCAGAGCCAGGAATAACCCCTGAGCATCGCTGGGTATGACCCAAAAAAAAAAAAAAAAGTTGCTGTACAGCTGTTCCCTTTTTCATTTTTGATAGTGTCCTATGATTCACCAAAGTATTTTAATTTTTACGAAGAAGTCCAAAATGAATTCCATTTTTCCTATTTCTTTCTTTTTATTGCCTGTGCCATTGGTGTCAGAATCGAATGAGTTCAAAATTGTGCTCTGTGTTCTTTCCTAAGAATTTTACAGTTTTTAGCTCTCACATTTAGGTCCTTGCACATTTTTTTTGTGAATTTATGTGTGTCATATTAGGTAAGGGTCCAGCTGCAACTACCTGGAGAGCCAGTTGTTAGCACTGTTTGATGCAAGACTGTCCTTTCCCCTTTGAAAAACCACTTAAAGGGGCTGGAGCAATAGTACAGCAGGTAGGGCATTTGCCCTGCATGAAGTCAAACTGGGTTTGATCCCTGGCATCTAATAGGGTCTTCTGAGCACTGCCATGAGTAATTCCTGAGTGTAGAGCCAGGAGTAACCTCTAAGCATTGCTAGGAGTGGTCCCAAAACAAAACAAAACAAAACAAAACAAAACAAAACAAAACAAAACAAAACAAAACAAAACAAGAACCAAAAGAAAACCCCACTTAACTATATCAGTCAGGATTTATCTCTGGGCACATGGTTCTACCCCCTTGGTCTGCATGTCTTTATGTTAATACCACACTGCTTTGACGACTTGAGGTCCCTTGAACTTGCCTATAAAATTTAGGATGAGTTTTTCTATTTTTTCCAAAAAAATACAATAGTTGGAGTTCTGGCAGGAATTGAGGATGTTTGGGTAGTATTGGTGCTTAGGAGTATGAAGTTTTCCAGTCCATGAACATGAGATGTGTTTGCATTTATTTATATCTCATAAAATTTCCTTCAGCAGTGTTCCAGAGTTTTCATTGTACAAGTTCTCTATCTCCTTTGTTAAAGTTTTTTTAAAAAAAATTGTTGTTTTCTGCCATGCCCATGAGTGCTCGGGCCTTACTCCTGGCTCTGTGCTTAGAATCACTCCTGGTGAGGCTCAGTGGGGTGTCGGGAATCAAACCTGGGTTGGCCGCATGCAAGGCAAATGTCCGACCAGCTGTATTATTGCTCTAGCCCCCTAAGTACTCTTTCTGATGCTGTAATACATCAACTTACTTTATCATTTTCTTACGAGCATTACTAGTGCCTACAAATGCAACTACTGTTTTTCGTGTGTTGACTGTGTCCTGCTGGAGTCGGACAGAAAAGGACAGTGATGATGGCAGTAGAGGCTGAGCACTGCCCACCTGTCCTGGACGCCATCGCCATGTCGTGAAGAAGGAGAAGCAGTGACAGAAGCTGTTCCATGCTCCTTCTCGCTGAGAGGAACAAACTCACTAGGCCTGTAAGGGACACAGAGAAGTTTCTATGGCACTGAAGACCAGCAGGTCTCCCTTTTCCCATGGCGGCGACCACCACGGATGTTTGCTATATAGAAAGGGACAGGCAAGATGGGCTCCGATGGACACTGAGCTGACCGCTGCTTCTGGAGGACGGAAAGGAATCAGGAAGGTGGATGGTACCCAAAAGACATGTGTGTGTGTGTGTGTGTGTGTGTGTGTGTGTGTGTGTGTGTGTGGGAGGTCACATGGAATTGCTCTTCCCAGGGACAGAAGATTCTGGAACAGCTGCTTGGGAGGTTTTAGCGGTGGGAGGTCAGGCCAGGTTCCCAGGCTCTTAGGAACAATAGAGCTTTCTTGTATAGGCGATACTGCGAGCTGTAGAGGGAAAGAAAGCCTTGAACTGGGGGCCTCGGAAGGACCCCCAAGGCCTCACTGATGTCCACAAGCACCTGAGGCCAGCCCAGAGGGTGTTTGTCCAGGAGGAAATTTGCTTTTCTTCCATTGGGTCCCTGGTGGGGAGCTGGATGGCATAAACCGAGGGAGACCTGCAGTTCTGCGCCTCAGGGGATCCAGCCTAGAAAGGAGGAGAAGGTGAACGTGCAAATTTCTTTCCTACCTGGCCACTGTTCCAGGGCCAGGCTGCAGGGGCATGAGAGACACCGCCGGCGTCTCCCAAGGGGCCTCTTGTTTAGTTCCGCCACTCTGGAGCAGTGACATTTTTGTGGCTATGGGTTGGCAGAGTCAGGATCCTCAGCTAATTCTGGCTCCATTCCAAATTCTCCTTTCCAGCCCCACCTTCTGCCCTACCTCATCCCCAGTGGTCTGAGAATCAGAATTGTTGTTTGAAAAAAACTTTTTTTAATTATAAAGATGTTTATGGGCCCTGGATATAGCTCGGGGAAAAGACATCCTTTGAGTGTAGGAAGACCTGGGTTCCTCTTCCAGAACCACCCCTTCAAAGAAAGATTCCTGTAGCATACAATTCATATACAGTTTTTTTTTTTAATTTAATAACCACAAGATAGACAATTGCAAACCTGTTCATAATTGGGTTTCGGTCATACAGTTTTCCAACACCCATGTCTCTCCACTAGTGCACATTTCCCAACACCGATGTCCCTAGTTCCCGCCCCACCCCACCCCCGTCTCTATGGCAAGAACTTCTCCTCTCTCTCTCTCTCTCTCTCTCTCTCTCCCTTTTTGCACATTGTAGTTTGCAATACCGACATGTTTATCCCTTTACCTACTTTCAGTGCTCAGTTCTAATCTAGTGTTATTATTTCCAACTATTATTATCAAACTGGTCCTTCTCTCTTACCTACCCCCCACCCCCATGCCCCTCCACTTGTATAAGATTCCAACCATTGACAAGTCCTCCTGGCCCCTGTTTCCCTGACCTTGTATATTGTCTCATGCTATATCACTTCACTTGATCACTTGAATCCCGTTATTCATCCATTTGCTCGAGTGGGCGCCAGTAACATTTCCATTGGACCCTATCACATACCAGTGTAGCCCAATGGCATCTGGTTGATTCAGGAATATGAAGAGCCTCAAATCGTTCCTTCAGGGTCTTGACAAGGAAGTCTGACCATCTTGTAGGTGGGCGGCCACGTGATCTTTTGACATCCCATGGGATCCGGTCGGTAATGGCTCTAGTCCAGCGGTTGTCTCCAAATCACATTACATGTCCAGCCCATCTGATTTTTGATGCCTTGGCAAATGAGACAGCGTCCCTGATTCTGGAATAGCGACGGAGGTCAGAACTCCGGATTCCTTCTCTCACTTGAGTGAGGCGTGATATTCCAAGCATAGCTCTTTCGATGCCTCTTTGGGAGAGCCGAATAGCATTCTCATCCTGCTTTCGAAGGGCCCAGGTCTCTGAGGCGTATGTTAATGCAGGGAGGATGGTGGAGTTGAAGAAATGTGCCCAGAGCCGGAGGTTCTTTGTCCTTTTAGCTATTTCTTTGATGCCTTTGAAGGCATTCCATGCCACTCTCTTCCTCCTGTGCAGCTCAGGTTTTAGGTCGTTCATCATGTTGATTTCTCGACCTAGGTACACATAACTGCTGCATTCAGAGATGTTTGTTCCATTGAGAGTGAATGGGGCCTCTGGAACTAGTTCATTCTTCATAAACATTGTTTTCTTTAGATTCAGCTATAGACCTATCTTTCCACATTCTTGGTCGAAGTCAGCCAGCATTTGTGCTGCTTGGCTAATGTTTGGTGTTATTAGAACGATGTAATCAGCGAAGCGGAGGTGGTATAGTTGCTGACCATCTATCTTCAGTCCCATTCCTTCCCATTCTAATTGTTGCATGATGTTCTCAAGGGTGGCACTGAAGAGTTTTCGTGAAATGGTATCACCCTGTTGTACCCCTCTTTTAACATCAATGATCACTTCTTTGTAGAATGGTGAGATCCTGGTGGTGAATCCGTAATACAGCTCACGAAGGATCTTGATGTATTGGGTTTGAACACCCTGTTTGGCTAGGGCTTCGATGACTGCTTCAGTCTCCACAGAATCAAAGACTTTCTGTAAATCAATGAACGTGAGACAGAGCGGCATCTTGTACTCCCTACAAACCTTGATGAGCTTGGTTACTGTGTAGATATGGTCGATTGTGCTGAATCCTTTCGGAAGCCAGCTTGCTCGCATTGTTGTCCTTCATCTAGTGTTCTGCTAATCCTGTTCAGGATGACTTGTGTAAACAGCTTGTAGATGACGGACAACAGGCAGATGGGGCGATAGTTGCCGATGTCGTGAATGTCTCCCTTCTTGAACAGTAGAACTGTCCTGCTGGTTTTCCATTGGGAGGGCACCTTGCATTCGGACAGGTAGCGTGTGAGGAGCCGAGCTAGTGTATTGATGAGTACCGACGGCAGATTCTTCAGGTGTTCGGGTCTGACTTTGTCTGGGCCTGGTGCTGTTCCCTTCTTTACCGACGAGATGGCATGTCGGATTTCAGAAGGGAGAATGTTGGGAATGACATATCCATCATGTCATCTCATGCTATATATATATATTACACACACACACACACACACACACACACACACACGTGGGCAGAGCTTCTGAGCTTCTACCGGCTCTCCCTGTGCTCAGCTGATCATGAAGTGTCTGGTAGGGAAGGCAAGTTCTAGTCCTGACCCGCCAATAGAGTTTGGCAAGAAGTCAGAGGAACTCCCCCCCTGCCACACACACACACACACCATGAGGGCCGCCATTTTCAACATCCAGACTCCACAGCTCATCAGAGCTCCACTCAAGAGATAAGCTGATCTCTCCCATTTGAGCGTGATTCATCAGTAAATGCATGAACTGAGAGCCTACTACCGAGAGTATACCACCCACACGGCACAGCCTGGCAAGCTACCCGTGTCGTATCTGATATGCCGAAAACCATAAAAAATGATATGCTGAAAAAATGTGTATACACACACACATACACATATCCCACAAATGGATGAAGTAATTCTTGTCTGTCCTCCTTCTGACTCATTTCACTAAGCATGATACTCTCCATATCCATCATGTCTGTTCATTTATAGGCAAATGTCATGACTTCCCTAATAGCTGCATAATATTCCACGGTGTAGATGTACCATAGTTTTTTTTTTATCCAGTCATCTGTTCTTAGGCAATCAGGTTGTTTCCAAATTCTGGGTGTTGTAAATAGTGCTGCAATGAACATAGAATTGCTGATGGCATTTCTGCTGTGTGATTTTGCAATCCCCCACACCTCACAGGTATATTCCTAGAAGTGGTATTGCTAGATTTTTTTTTTTTTTTTTTTTTGTGGGGTCACACCCAGCAATGCTCAGGTATTACTCCTGGCTCTGTACTCAGGAATTACTCTTGGTGGTTCTTGCAGACATATTCAGATGTGGGGATTAAACCTGGGTTGGCTGCATGTGAGACAAACACCCTCCCCCCCTTGTACTATAGGTCTGGTCCTCACCCATATGTATATAAATGTTCCTATTATTTTGTCTCTTTTTAAAAATTTTCAATGATTCATCATAAGTGACAAAATGAAATAAAGTAATAATAATTCAAAGGGTCATATTCCTTGAAGTTTTCTCTCTCCTCTTCAATTTCTTTATCCCCCTCCCAATTTTATTTTATTAAAGCATCGTGAGTTATAAAGTTATTCCTAGTTTGGTTTTTTACATACAATGTCCCATCACCGATCCTGCCACCAGCGCCAACTTCTTTCCACCAGTGTCCCAGGTTCCTTGTCCTACCCCGGCCCAGCCTCCCCTCACTACCAGAATCTTTTATGTTTGGTTATTAAAATCTGGGTCTCATGGTTACAGTGTTGTTAACTCTGTGCTTTGGGTATTTAGGTCTATTATTCCTTAACACCACCAGTATGTCTGAATCCCCTTGATGCCTGGCTTCAGCTTCTCTCCGTCTCTTTTCCCTTTCCATTCACTCTATTTCTTCTTGTACTGTGGGGCCAAGGGCGATCTAGGCACCCCTCCCTTAAATCATTGCATTTCCTCATCCAGTTACTCTAAATCCCACTTATATAAGTGATATCAGCCTATGTTTATCCCTCCTTCTGGCTTATTTCATTCAATGTGATGTCTTCCAGTTCCATCCATGTTGCAGCATACTGCTTGGTTTCATCATTCCCTACAGCTGTATAGTATTCCTTTGTGTATGTACACCACATCTCTACGATCCACTGATCAGTTGTTGGACAGCTAGATTGATTCCAAATCATAGGTGCTTTTGCCTCTTTTCCAAATCTCAAGATATTTAGTCTCTTCTGCACTCAGAAATTACTCCTGGCAGTGCTCAAGGGACAATATGAGATACTGGGGATCAAACCTGGGTCTTCTGTGTGCAAGACAAATACCCTCACTGTCCTATTGCTCTGGCCCAAGGTGAATAATATATTAGAAGGTGAGGGTTCTAACAGTTTTTGCTTTCAAATGCTTTCTTATTTAGAGAGGTAAGATTTGGGAGTCAGAGGGATAATACGGCAGGTAGGGCACTTGGCTTTCACGTGGCTGATCTGGGTTCAATCTCCAGCATTCAGTATGCTCCCCTAGCACTGCCAGGGGTAATTTCTTAGTGCAGAGTTAGAGTGTGGCCCCCAAGCAAACAAAAACTCAAAAGCCCAGAGAAATAAAATCAAGTACCCAATGGAAAGACAACTCAAGAAAATTAAATGGAGATCTAGCTATAGACCATAAGCAATAGGAACAAATCAATAAATTACATAGTACTTAAGATGAAATGGTTAGGTCCTGGGATAGGTTCTTGGAAACTGGCATTAAGCAAAGGGGGGTATAATGAGAACAGGTCTTGAGAAAATATTGGCTGGGATAGTTTTTTATTTTCTCATCAACAGGAGAACAAAACCACATTGAGCTGTGTTATTCAAGGGCCGGCTGTAATAATAAAATAACAGCCATTAACATTTCTGAGCCCACACAATGTGCCAGATACTTTCCCAAGTACTTTGTGCACAGGATTTAGTTTGCGCATAAGTTCCTTAAACCTGGCAGCCAATAGCAATGTCCTTTTCAGAGGTGGAAGCTAAAGCTTCCTCAGGAAAAATGGGAGTAGGAATACAAAAAAATAGAATAAATGGGGTCAGAGGAGATAGCTGGGTCAGAGGAGATAGCTGGCAGTAACCCCATCACTAATCCTGGCTTCTTTCCAGGGCCCCTTTCTAGGGGGCATGCTACCTCCCCTCAAGAAGATGGCCCTTAGGCAAAATGCGTGTCAGGAGGCTTGGCAGGGGTTGGGTCCCACCACAAATGTGTGGGGAGCAGAGGGTAGGTAAGAGAGAGAAAAGGCCAGTTTGACAATAATAGTTGGAAGTAGAAACACTAGACTAGACCTGATATTGAGAGTAGGAAAAGGAATAAACATGATAAACTTGTTTTGCAGAACACAGTGCTCAAAAGGGAGAGAGAGAGAGAGAGAGAGAGAGAGAGAGAGAGAGAGAGAGAGAGAGAGAGAGAGAGAGAGAGAGGGGGGGGGGGGGGGGGGGGGGAGGGAAGAGGAAGAAAGAAGATTAAAGAACTTGTTGTAGAGGCAGTTTGTGGGGAGGTGGGTGAGGGAAATGGGGGACATTGGGACATTGGGTGGTGGGTCGGTGGGGATGGGTGCTGGAACACTGAATGACTGAAACCCAATCACGAACAGCTTTGTAATGGTCTCTCTCATGGCGATTCAATTTAAAAAAAAAGACCGCCTACCCACTAACCCTCTCTCTACTCAGCCACCCTTTCTTTAGGTCTTTCCACTCTGAGAGAGGAGAAATGCCACTTCCGGTGGCCCACAAAGCCCCGCCCATCCCCCAGCCACCCAGGGACTCTCACTTACCCCCCCGCGCCCCCCACTGGCTCCCTTTCTGCCCCTAAGCTCCTGCCTGCCCCAGTGCCTATTGCACACACTGTTTTTCATGTCCTGCTCTTCGCTTCTTCTCCTCTGACCTGCACGATTGCTGCCCACCCTTCAGATCCTGCTCAAGTCCAAACTCCTGCTGGGAAGCTTTGCCTGCCCACCTCTGCCAGACCAGACACTCCCAGCTGAGGCAGCCACTGCATCTGCCATGGGAGCCCTGTCCCAGCACCCACTTGCCTGCTGCTCTCGGAGTGGCCATCAGCGTGCCAGGACATATGACATTTATGCAGGTGGTCCACCACGTAAATGAGCTGAAAACAACCCCCTCAAGGGCGAGTCCACAGACCTGAAACATGGCACCAACACTTGTTGGCTTCAACTGGCCTCCTCCACCCAACTGGAGTCATAGTCATACCAAAGAGTAGTTCCAGAGACAGGAAACTGCTCCCAGTGTGCCTCGGCCCATGATGGCTCATGTTCTTCTCCTGTCACTTCTGATACTGTGGGCAGTTGCTCAACCAAGACATGGGTGTGGTTCAGGGTGTCTAGAAGGTTCTAGTTCCCGGACTTCCCTTTCAACACGAGGTCAGTTCCTGGCGTTGAAGGAGTTGCTGCCTGTGGCACTTTCTTGCGTGGAGAAAACAGGACAAGTGGGTGCTGAGGCACGTTCCCCGAAGATGATGTCAAGCCCTAATCCCCTGTATCGAGGCATGAGGCCTTATTAGAAAATGTGGTCTTTGCATGTGGACTTGAGGTAAGATGAGATTCTACTGGATGTGGGAGGGGCTCCCTCCCATCTCGGTGTCCTCTAAAGATTCACTGGGCACAAGAAGGCAGGGGCAATGGGAACAGAGACTGGAATGAGGGAGACATCACAAAATGAGCCCCAGAAATCAAATTCTCCTAGCAAGCAGAAGGGCGCAAGAGACAAGAAGCCTGCGATGTGGTCTTCCTGACATGCATGCAATGTGTGTTCCACCTGGGAGCCTCGCCCCAGCTTGCAGGCTGCTCTTTTACAAGAGGGATGCTTTGGTACGTGACCTGCCCTGTCCTGCTGGCCAGCTCAGAGTCAGCAAGGTCTGGAAAGGATCTCCGTGCCAGTGTTCGTTCTGCTCTGTCTCCGGCATTATCTCATAGCATTGCCTTCACCAGCTAATCCTACCTTTCAAAGGTGAGTCACCTATTTGCGTAATGATGAGAGAGATAAACTATGTGGCCCAGAGAGTCTCTTTCTGGCCAGTGAAGTCAAGTCTCGCTTTTTTCTTTCTCATAAGATTAATCCTGGGCGCGGTCCATCAAACTAGTGGAACCAATCATGTCCTAGAATATACTACATTCCACGATGTGTAGGAAAGGTGAGAGACCTTTGTGTAGGAAAGGTTTCCTGCACGGCAGAGCCTGGCAAGCTACCCGTGTTGTATTTGATATGCCAAATACCAGTAACGATTACAGACCTCATTCCAGAATGGTTTGAGGCTCTCTATGTTCCTGGAGCAAGCAGATGCCCTTGGGCTCTACTAGCATGAGACAGGACACATGGAGATAGTTGCTGGGGCCCGCTCGAGCAAATTGATGATGAACGGGAAGACAGTAGGAAAGGTAGGCAGGAGGGAGAGAAAGAGAGAAAGGAGATACAGAACCCGCCATGGAGGTGGGCTGGGGAAGGGGAGGGAGGTGGGGACATTGGTGATAGGAAATGTGTACAGGTGGAGGGATGGGTGTCAGAACACTGTAGAACCAAAAGCTCAAGCATGGGCATCTTGTAACTGTATGTCAAAGATGGTGTAATAAAATAATTTTAAAAATAAAAGAACACCCCTCAGGGAATAAAAAAAAGATTAATCCTGGGTGTGTGTTACACGTAAAATCGCACTGTAGAGTGCAGTTTATCGCTGGTGGCATCAGAAAATCCAAGTTGCAAGCAACCAGTGTTGGTGTGGATGTGGTGAAAAAGGAACCATCGTGCTCTGTGATGGGAAAGGAGTCTGGGTCAGTCGTTGTGGAAGGCAGTATGGGAATTGCTCAGAAAAGTGAGCATAGCGCTCCGTACGACCTAGTGATTCCATCTCTTGGCATTCACCCCGAACACAAAATCATTAACTTGAAAAGACATTTACGTTTACATGCATATATTCACTGCCATACTTAGTCCAATAGTCAGGATACAGGAACAAGCCACACATTCAATGATGGGGACCAGAGAGATAGTACAGTGTGTAGGGTGCTTAACTGGCATGTGACTGATCTGGGTTCAATCCCCAGCATCCTATATGGTCCCTGAGTCCTGCAGGAGTGATTCCTGAGTGCAGATAAGGGAATAAGTCCTGCGTACTGCTGGGTGTGGCCACCAAACCAAACCAAACCAAACCAAACCAAACCAAACCAAACCAAATCAAACTAAAAACAAACAAAAAACCCTAAAACCTGAATGTCCAATGATAGATGAGTGAGTAAAGAAGCGGTGGCATGTTACAGAGCTTTAAGAGAAGATGAAATATTGTCGTTCGCAGCAATGTGAGTGGAATTGGAGGGTAGCAGGTGAAGCAGAATAAGTTAGAGGTGGGATAAATGCCACATGGCAGACAGAAACAGAACAGGAGGAGACAATCTGGAACGATCACAAACCCTTAGATCACAGAACTGAGATTACCAAGCAGGCAGAGAAAGTGATGGAAGGACAGCAGTGGACGGTCCTCAGCGCTTTGATGGGGTGAAGGTGGACCAGGTTGTACAACAAAGCATGAACGTTAAGGCTATGTTAAACTAAAATAAAAGTTAAACTAAAATTTAAAAAAAAAACATTGACCAAATAAAAGAGCCACACAGAGGCTTAGGAGATGGAAACAAGGTACCACCCGTGCTCAGTTCCGGCCAGTGGAGAAG
This sequence comes from Cryptotis parvus, assembly GCA_021461705.1. Classification (NCBI taxonomy): domain Eukaryota; kingdom Metazoa; phylum Chordata; class Mammalia; order Eulipotyphla; family Soricidae; genus Cryptotis; species Cryptotis parvus. The sequence continues at coordinate 20,327 of JAJIBD010016126.1, read as the reverse complement.
TAATGCCTGCCGAGTTCTCCTTCCTTCCTTCCCCTGGATCTTCAGGAACAGCTCCTCTGACCTAGGTGCTGTGATCTGCAGGTGATGTGAAGGTAATCCAAGAGTGGCCAGACCAGTCTTGTGCTTGGAGTAAGTGAAATAGCTACTTCCTTATCCTTTCCCAGAGACTAGGGCTTTCAGGTCAACCAATGGTTTGGTCATCAAATAGACCACACAGAGATCCACCCACAGGCCCTCAGGGGATGTTTGATGGGTGCGTGTGATAGGATCTCGGACCAGTCCAGTCCTTGCTACACCCTATTGTTTTTGTCCTTAATTATAACTGTATTTGGTCTCATGGGATAGACAAGTTTTAGATGGAATGTTAGCACCTGGGATAAGCATGGCCCACAGCACTTAATGAAAGCCTTATGACTGTCTCCCGAACTAAGCATTGCTATCTCTACTTTACAGGCAGTGAATGTGAGTTCAGAGAGTTTGAGAACTTTTTTTAAGTTACTCAAGAGCAGGGGCAGCAGTCAGAACTGGGGCACAACTCCATCCATCAGATGGGGAAATTCCTGCTTCTCGAAGCCACGCCTCACTGCTTTCCTCCTGTCATTCCTGGTCGACGCTGCTGAGGGCTGGGCTATCCTGCCCTGGCCCTTCCCCACCATCGAGAATCATTGCACTCCTGTGTGCTTGCGTTGACTCGACCATCTTGGCCATTGACTGAGATTTCCTAGCAGGTAGACACAATCCATTGTCACCTCTATCCTGCCCCTCCGTGCTTGGATTCTCTGTTACAGTTATGTGGTGCCTAATACTTTGAGTTAACTAGGGACCACACATACAAGTGGTCCCAATAAACTTGACCGCGGAGCCTAAGTGTAATAGTATCTATGCATTCTAGATTCGTCTAATTACATACTGTGATGTTTGCACAATGACTAGATCCCATTATGGTTATGGGATAGCTCAGTAAAAACCACACTCAGAATGAATAGCTAGAATCAAATCATTGAACTGTGGCTTGATTCAAGGTTTCCTCTTGGGATTCTCTCCTTTGGCTGCAGTCCAACGGTGACTGAAGGCTCAAACTAGATGTTCAAAACGGTTCTTTTTGTTGAGTCTGAGGCATCTTTAGGTAATGGATGGAGCATCTGAGATTCAATTGGGCCTGTTTATGACCCTTCAATAGCATGAGGCATGTCTGTTTTGGGGGAGGGGCCACACTTGGCAATGCTCAGGGATTACTCCTGGCTCTGCACTCAAGAATCACTCCTGGCGGTACTCGGGAGCCATATGAGATGCCGGGGATCAAACCGGGTCGGCCACCTGGAAGGCAAATACCCTACCCACTGTACTCTCTCTCTGGCCCCATAGCAAGAGGCACTTCTGACTTCAAATCTGATCTGATCCCAGTTGAGTATTCCAAAGAGATGAGTGGAAGCTGCAAGGGTGACCTGGCCCTAGGCGTCACTCATACCATATTCTGGTGAGTCACAGCCAGTGGCCATTCACTCTGGGAGGGAACGATATTGGAGGCCTTATGGGGTGATACCTGTGAAGAGAAACTGACCTTGAGGGGAGAGGGCTGGGATGGGGGAGGGAGAACGTCAGAGGAGGGGGGGCACATTTGGAGGGACTCGGGGATAAGGGAGTAGGAGTTGGCCAACAGATGACAGAATGACAGAATGGGGACAGACAGGAAGAGAGAGGGAACAGTCTCCTGGGCAGAGAAGCCCCTGGTCACAGACTCTGAGCCAGGAGGCCGGGTGGGGGAACTCTGAGCTGAGGTCACTAGGCATGGCCGAGCACCCTCTGGCCTCCCCCACGTTCTCCTCATCTCTGGGACAGAGCCGGGTTGTTCTCCTCTGGTAGCCTGTAAAGGCTCAAGTCATATGACAGAGGGTTCTTTCCAGCAGTCTGCCACCTCAGAGGCGCTTGCTTGGCAAATGTTGGCTGCCGTGAGCATTGCACAGGAAACGTGCAGTGAAGTATGGCTGGGACAGGGGCCTCCGGAGAGGAGAGGGGGCGGGTGTCTGGAGGGAAGCTTGGGCCAGCGTGTGACTCTGCGAGTTCCACAGGGAGTTTGAATTTTATCTTTGAGGATATGGAGACGGCGGGCAGATTTGAAAGCAGGGAGAGGGGACCAGGTTTCAGGGCATCGGAAGATCTCTAAAGAGAAAGGCTGCAATGAGGGGGGGGCGAAGCACGTGAGCGATCAGCTGGGAGCTGGGGGGGGCCAGGAGAAGGCCGCGGGGGTTGAGATTCTAGCGGGGATGGAGGCAGGTGGACCCACTCAAGATAAGCGTCGGGCACAGAGCTGCTGAGTAATTACACAGAAATTTCCTGCCTGGAATTCAACTTTCTTCCCCTTGTTGGCGCAGGCACAAGTTTAATATGGGCTGTTTGATGGCAACAGATAAGGACATCCGGTCATAGGGCCTGGATGCTTTAGCTGGAAGCTACAGTCTCCTCTGGACTTGCTTCTAGTAAACAGATGCACCCCCAAGGCGTCAACAGAGCACCCAAGGGAAACCAAGCAAGGCTTGTGGTGTCCTTCAGAGGGAGGCTCCCCCAACTCCGCTGTTTTATGTGTGGAGGGACACACCCCATCTTCTCATAACAGCCTCATTTCTTCCCGGTTGGGCCAGACTGGGAGTGTTTATTTGCTTTCTCTAGTATTGTTGGCTGGAAAAACACTGGTGAGATCTGACTGCTTACCCCATGGTTGTTTCCTCGGCCCTTGAGCCATGCTTCTCATGAGTTCTCTGTGGATACGGACCGTCTTTGAGCCCACAGTTCTTCAAAGGCCGTGGCCTGGCTTCAGACTGTGGGCAGAGATGAGGGGAGCAGGTGGGGTGGCGACAGCCAGGACAGGGGGCTCCAGTGATGCGGGAAAGAGGGACAGCGGAGGTAGGAGGGGGCTTCTGGACTCTGGTGGGCCCGGGCCGGGTGGGTTCTCACGTCCTGGGTTAAGGGCCCTGCAGGGCTTGGTTATGTTCTAAATGGCCCTTGACAAGACGTAGTTCTCGTTTCTCTTGCTCATGCTGTTCCTCATTCCACATGGGCTTTGATTTGTGGTGTCTGGAACATTCTTCAGGCCCCACCTCGCTCTATGGGAGCCTCCCATCTCTATTCCAGCCCTGGTGGTTCCCCTGATGTCCACCATCCACCGTCTTGGAAGAAGCACAAAGGGAGAACAAGGGGTGCCTGTTGGGGTGCTTCTTGTTCTCCCAGGGGTCCCGCCCACTGCATTTTCTGGCTTTCCCAGGGCCCTCTGAGCACTGAGGGCTTTCTCTCCATACCAAATCCTAGAGATTTTAGTCAGCCTTTGTTCACTAATTGATTCAGATGTTCAGAAGATGTCTTTGCCCTGACTTACTGGCCGGGCAGCTGAGGAGAAAGGCATTAAGTCGGTGGCCCATGTGAAGGCTGGCGTTTACTCAGGAGCAAACTGGGAGCCTTCCCCAGTCAAACATGGTAGGCACTCTTGTGTTTAATCTTCTTAACAAATCTAAGAGGTGGGTCCTGGGATCTATATTTTCTTGCTGAGGAAATTGAAGTTGACAGTTTTAAATCACTCCACAGGCCGGAGGGTCAAACCCACACGGAACTAAAGCCTGGCCCATCGGCCTTCCTCAGCTGCCCGCCTCTCCGCATGTGATGAGCCTCCCTCAGGACTTGGCACCGACTCCAGTTTTGTCCTGGTTCCACTGTTTCTGCACAGAACCCCATTCACTGTGGAGTAAAGGACACTTAACGCCAAATGAATAAAGAGCCAAGAAGGAGCTTCCTTCCGGTTCTGGACAGCCTGGTGGAGTTTCTGTGGAGATGAGACTGACCTGTCTCTTCCCGAGGGAGCGCTCATCTTCACAGTGATGCCTCCAGTTCCCATGTGAGGAGACCCACTTCCTGTTTCTTGTGCACCCCTGTCTGATGTAGCAGGGGACATGCCCGGAGCCTTCAGACTCCCCCCTTGGGGCCTTCGTGCTGCCCCTCCTGTGGCTCAGAGTTCATGTGAACCCTCACAATTCCTGAGGAGAGCGACCGTCAACCTCAGCCTGTGGGAGGGAATGAAAGCCTCTGGCTAGAGATGTGGGTGCATCCTGCCTCTCCCCCAGCCTCTACATGATTGAACCTCATGGAGTCTCAGTTTCCTTCCTGGGATGCAGGGGTGGGTGTGGGTGGTAAATAAATCATACCTGTTGCAGGACTCCTAAGGGCCGCTGCATCTGCTCTGGATTGCCTCCCCGCAAATCACTCCAGATAAGGGGGTAGTCTAAATGTGGCAGTTTATCCGACCATGTATGCTGTACTAGCTGGTATAAATATTCTCCCATGCTATCACAATCATCGTGGGACTAGCTAGATCTTACCAGCATATTAGCCTGGCCACGTAAGGACACCTAAGTAATTAGACCAGAGAGAAATGCTGTTTGCTTCCAAACAAACAAGCATGGCTCCCTGATAAAATATAAAACTACAATGAAGTAGAGGAGACTTGTGAAGGCTTGGAGAAATATTTAACTGGCATTGGTGTTGATCTTTGGTACAGTGACATGCTATCTCAGAAACCCCTTCTCTACATTTCAAAGGCATTCCCGGCTCAAAACATTAGCACAGTAAAGGCCCTAGGTGAGATGCAGGGAGGGATTACCTGAGGGCATTGGACCCTCCCTGCTTTCCATAACAATGGGAGGAAGGTCTGAGTTGCGGGGGGGGGGTATAAACTAGCCGGTTCCCGCTCTCCCGGTTTTCTTCCCCGGTGGGATCTCGCCTTGTGAGCGCTTATTCCCCTTGGAAGTTTCACACGTGGTGGTCGCCATCTTGGCCTACACGTGGCTGGGGTTCTAGCCTGGAATCCTAAGCATCGGGTTTTTCCTTTTGCTGATTTGTATGCCTGAACCTGTGATAAGTAAAGCCTTTTTAAAACCGCATCGGATTCCTGAGTGTTCATCCATTCCTCGCCGGCTCGGAGGTAGAAGGGAACTCGCTTCCGGCACTGTCGGGGACCCCGGTGGAGCGCCCCGACACATACCCATCTCAGAAAGCAGAGGTGAGGGTTCAGGAGCCCGCGCACACCATGCCCTGCCCATAGCATCTCCTGTCTTGGCTGCTCCAAGGCCTGAGAGAGGGCCGAGATACAAGGCCACCAGAAGACATTAGAGGACATTCCCCACAGCAGACCTCTGCATCCCCTCTCCAAGGGCCTGGGGCTTCTTTCCCAGGCCTTTCCTGGCTTCCTTTCCTCCTCTGTATCCCACTGGGGAGTGCTGCCCGGAAGACGGGGCAGTGGCCGTGGCAGAGGGCACTGAGGAACTCAGAGGTAGGCTGGGAAGGGGGTGTGAGCAACAGGGGTGACCCCCCCCACAAGCCTGGTGAGCTGGGCTCTGGTCTTCGCCCAGACAAGCTTCCGGCCCTGGATTCTGCCGGTTCCTCCAGTTCAGAACATTGTAGCCCAGAGGGAGGCTCAGCTGAGACTCTCAGGAGAGAATTGGGTTATGACTTACACACACAGGGAGACCAGGTGAACACTCTCACGTTCCATGCTATGATAACACTGGAAAACAAGATGCTTATTACTAACGCTCATTTCTCAGTCTCAGGGGACTGACTGTGGCTGATTTGGGGATGGGCGTGTGTTCCTGCTACAGCTCATGTCCAAAACTAGCTCACCAGAGCTGGAGTAGACTTGGACTTGCCTTACTCCGTGTCTGAGCTAGCCCAGAAGCCCTGACCGGAAAGTACCCTTCACCCTAGCAGGATGTTTATCATGCAAATCCACTTTCTCTGGGCACGGAGTGGCAGGGGAGACCTCACGTGCTGTGGCTGTGCCCTTTTGCTATCTTGGACTGGAGTGCTGGAAGGTTAGTGCCTGGCACTGTAGGTATTGAGCTAGTATTTGCTTAGTGGAAACAGGTGGGGAGGGGAAGCAGGGATTAAGTGTCTTCCTGGCCCTCTCAGCTCCTAACCATTTTCTACACCCTAATCATCTGAGAAACCTTTCCTGACTTCCTTATCCCTTCAGGAGAACTCGCCCCATTCTTCTGAGTTACCTGCTTATGGACTTCACCTTTAACTCACAGTCATGCAACCATGTACTTCTGTGTCGGTTTCTCTTCCCGGCAGGAGCCCACTAGCGCCCTTGACTTTTTCTCCTTGACTCTAGTCTGGTCAAGGAGACACCTTGAACCAGGTGGCTCAAGGTGTCTCCAGTCTTAAATTATAATATGTGTAAGTACATACATGTATCTATGCTGTGTAGAGATGTGTATCTGTAATTGTATGTGTCCGTTGTTGAAGAGAAACAAGCCCAACATGGACTCATTCCTGCCAGGCCCCAAGACTTAAGACCTAACCTAACTGCAGTTTCAGCCTCTCCCGGAAGTGGACTTTGGAACCTATCAATTTGGAATTTCCTGGTCAGCACTCAGAGCTAAACTTTATGCTAAGATGCTGGTTTTTCCTTAAAGGAAGAGCAATTTGCTTGAAATAACCTTCTTATCTTATCTCACCCTCTTTTCTGACTATTGACACCTTCTGTTTAGGGGCTCAAAGGGCTAGAACACATGTTTTGGAGCCCCAGGTTCAATCTCTGGCAACCCCCTCCCCCAAGAGGAGCCCTCGAACATGGCTGGAATTGGGCCCCAAGCAAAACAAAAAACTCCACAATTCCATGCAATTTCCTGCAGCACCTTTCCAGGTCCTAATGGGGTTGTTCCTTGACCTATGAATTCATGAAATTCAGGAATAAAACCTAACATTTATTTGGATGCATGTTATTTTTAACAAGTCGTGGACTTGTTAAAAATAAGCCTCTTCTCTCCTGTTACCTTCCCTCTCAAGGTTACTCAAGCTGAGGAAACAGAATCATCTGCTAATGGGGCTTAGAGTAAGGAAACACCAAAGGCTGGGCTGGTCACCCTCCTCTGCTCCCCGCCAGGACCTGTGGACCCCGATCAGGAGAGTCAGGAGGGCAGAGGGAGGGTCCTGTCATAGCCGGTCATAGCCGGTCACTGATGCCCCCAGGACACAGGGTAACAGAGGCAGCCTCATGTTTCTAGGCATTTCCATCTTAGCTCTGTCTTCACTCCCTCGCTTTCACAGGCATTGGAACTCACAGGGTCTTACCACTTCAGTCTGTTGAGTGCCATTCTCTGTTGGCCATGTCATTGCTGCCATGGTTGGAGTGGAGAGGGGGCAGGCGATGGGGGTGGCCCTGACGGCTGATTCCCAGGTGCTGCGTACTTGGTTGTGGTGTTGGGGATCACATCCAGCAGTGTTGGAAATCACACTTGGAGCTTGAACCTGGGGACTTGGGTGTGCAAGGAGTTCTCCCACCAAACTACCCTCTGTGAAACTTTCATTTGTGTCCTAAATGAAGGACCTTGAAAATCTCGGACAGTCAAGACACTTCTCCCATGGTTTAGACAGTTTAATATTCAGATATTGTCTCTTTTTGGGGGGGGTCACACCTGGTGATGCTCAGGGATTACTCCTGGCTCTGCACTCAGGAATTACTTCTGGAGGGACTATATGAGATGCCGGGATTGAAGCTGGGTTGGCTGCGTGCAAGGCAAACACTTTCCCCACTGTTCTATATTTCCAGCCCTAAACCTGGTCTCTATCCCAGGAGCTTCCCTGGCATTACTAGGGGGAGCAGTGCCCCACCAGTGGAGCTTTGTGGACCCTCAATGCTTCCTCCCCGCCCAAAAGAAGCAGTGCTTGGGATGTTCAGGACCTCCAGGGCGTTACTTGGCCATGTGGTGCCACAAATCAAACTGGGGCTGGCCTCAAGCAAGCATACACCCTACCTGTGTACTGTCTTCCTGGTCCCAGGCATAGACACTTTGGACAGTGGAGAGGCCTTTTCAACTTGAACCGTGTGTGTGTGTGTGTGTGTGTGTGTGTGTGTGTGTGCATGGTGTTTTTTGTGAACTGAAGGTGATGAATCTCCGTCCTTCAGAAAATAGGGGACTTTGTCTTTGCTATTTTCTTTTAGTTTGCTTTTTGCTAAGGGTTTCACCTGGTGGCTCTCAAGAGCTCCCAGTTCTATGCTCCTGGTAGTGCTCAGAAGGTCATATGTGATGTTGGTGCAGGGATCAAACACTGGGCCTCAGGTTTGGAATGCATGTTCTCAGGGTGACTCATCAAGCTTCTCTCCAACCCAGGCTCTGCTCTTTTCAAAGGAATCTTTCCTGTTCTTTTATTCCAACCTGGGTAGGTTGGAATAAAAATGCACCATAAGAAAGGTCCAGAGATTGTCCTTAAATAGTAACAAGGTGGGAATTGAGGTGCTACCATGTCGTCGTGCCTGGACCAGAGTCTGAGCCCTGATGTGACTCATCAGCGTTTGGGACTGAGTTGCCGGTTGCCCTTTGCTCTCTACGATTCAGTTGTCTGCTTTGTTTGGTTCATTCACACTTGGTGGCTACAAATTACTGATGTTGCCTGTCTATGAGCTGCTCTGTGGCCTGGGAGTTGTTTCCTCACCTCTAAATATTGTTGCTAGTTATTTTAGTGATGGTTATGCTCATGGCTAGTTCTCATAGCAATCATGCTAAGAACACTTCAGTGTGACTGGGCTGGAGTACTGTGTCTTAAGCGGCAGAGCACCTGCTTTGCATGTAGGAAGTCAGGTTTGATTCCCTGGAACTGTGTAGTTCCCTGTACATCAAGCCAGGAGTAGCCCCAACAATAGCAGGTGTGGCACGCAATCCCAAAGTTAATTAATAAAATTTAAATAGTTCAGCATTAAAAAGCAGAAATATTGAGGGAGTCCTTATGAAGTTTCCATACATTCACTAGTGTGGGGAATGAAATTTGCCCCCTCGGGTCTCAGTTTAGGCATTGTTTTTCAGGGCCGAGGACAAGTCTTGATTATGGGAATCTAGTCCGTCACACCCACAAATACCCAGAAATTTGGGTTTAGTTGTTGTGACTTGGGTTTTGAAGCCACACCCAGCAGTGCTCAGGGACTACTGCTGGTTCTGTGCTTGGGGCCCCTTCTGGCAGTGCTTGGAGGCCACAGGGCACTGAGGCTTGAACCCAGACTCCTGTATATAAAGTCTGTGCTCTGCCATTTGAGCTCTCTCCCACCCCTACCTGGGTATCTATCCAAGTGAGAGCTTGCACCAGATGCTGGGCCCGAAGAGATAGTACAGTGAGTTGGGTGCTTGCCTTGAATAAGGCCGTCCTGAGTTTGATCCCCAGCATTCCACGTTGTCTCCTGAGCACAGAATAATTCCTGAGCACAGAGTGAGAGTGAGTGTTGAGGAGTGCTGGGCACCCTGACAAAATCCGGGAGCAGGGTCATGAGATCCCCTTCTGTCGGGGGGCCCTGGCCAGCAGCTCCCGGCACAAATAAGGAAGACCTAGATCTTGCTGGACTTCATCCCTGTGGGAAAAGGAGAGGGATGGACTTGGTAGAAACTCTGCCTTGCTGTTGCTACTGCTGGGAAAGGAAGGAAGGAAGGAAGGAAGGAAGGAAGGAAGGAAGGAAGGAAGGAAGGAAGGAAGGAAGGAAGGAAGGAAGGAAGGAAGGAAGGAAGGAAGGAAGGAAGGAAGGAAGGAAGGAAGGAAGGAAGGAAGGAAGGAAGGAAGGAAGGAAGGAAGGAAGGAGGGAGGGAAGGAGGGAGGAAGGGAAGGAAGGAAGGAAGGAAGGAAGGAAGGAAGGAAGGAAGGAAGGAGGGAAGGAGGGAAGGAGGGAAGGAGGGAAGGAGGGAAGGAGGGAAGGGAGGGAGGGAGGGAAAGAGGAAGGGAGGGAGGAAGGAAGGAAGGGAGGGAGGGAAGGAAGGAAGGAAGGAGGGAAGGAGGGAAGGAGGGAAGGGAGGAAGGGAGGGAGGGAGAGAGAGGAAGGGAGGGAGGGAGGGATGAAGGAAGGAAGGAAGGAAGGAGGGAAGGAGGGAAGGAGGGAAGGAAGGAAGGGAGGGAAGGAGGGAAGGAAGGAAGGGAGGGAGGGAGGGAGGGAGGGAAGGAGGAAGGAAGGAAGGAAGGAAGGAAGGGAGGGAGGGAGGGAGGGGAGGTTAGGAGGGAGGAAGGAAGGAAGGGAGGAAGGAAGGAAGGGACACCGATGCAGAGGGGAGTTCTGGATAACAGGACTCGATTTACTGAACACAGTTTAAGCCTTTTATATTTGGGCGGAAGGGGTACAAGCACACATCACAGGGCATTTGCAAGCTCCTGGGCCATTGTAACAGATAGCAATCTTTGGAACAAATGACAATCACAGACTTAGCATTTGCAAGGTAACATTTGCAAGATAACAATCATTGATTTACATATTCCTGTGATCAGAAGAAGACCAGGCATATTCTGCCTCACCTTAGCTCTGATATGCACAGATGTTTCAGGTGTACCCATATGGGCAGGGGCCCATTTCTGGGTCCTGACCTTAGGTCCTGGACCCTAAGGCTAGCAGCTCAGAACCTAACATCCTTCTGCCCCAGGGGATCGGTGGCCCACGGACAGAGAAAGACAAGAGAATCCAGCAAAGTTTCAAAAGGCTTTACTCACATTTGTTCTGGTATATAATCCAGTAACAGGAAAATCCCAGACTTAAGGTTCCTAGCTGGGCCCGGCTGTGTAGGTTTAGAATCCTTGGCCTAGATGCCTGCTACCGTGTGCTAAGGCCAAACAGGGAAGAGAAAGGAGAGAGGAGGCAGAGGGGAAAAGGTGAAAAGGCGAAAGGTGGCAAGTAGGCTACAGCTTTTATAACTTTTCAGCCCAGGCTAGCCCTCATCAACGGAAGCAGTTAGGGTCAATCCCCTTCAGGTAACTTCTCCCAGGACCTCACCTTGTTCCATTGAAATGTCAATATTGCTCCAGCCAAGGCTGCAGGTTCTTGGTAGATGGGGAAGGGCATCTGAGATGAGCTGTATCTCAGAACATAAAGGGATGCATCTATACCAATGGATATTCTACAGTCAGCTATATATTTCTCCAAGCCTTCACAAGATTCTCATCTTTACTTCATAATTGTTTTGTATATTAACCTTTAGATTTATTAGAGAGCCACACTTGCTGCTTGGAGGAAAACAGCATTTCTCTCTGGTCTAATTAGTTAGAGATTCAATGTGGCCAGGTAAATATACTGGTAAGATCTATCTAGTCCCACAATGATTGTGGTAGCATGAGAGAAAATATTTATACCGGCTAACATAGAATACATGATAAGATACACTGCCACATAAAGTCACAGATTCAAACTGCTTTCTTGCCCCTATATCTACAAAGTGGCCTATAGGAGGTAACGCCAGGCAAGGTGCAGAGGCTCTTGACAACAGTGTACTGCAACAAGTGAGGGGTTAGTGCTGAGCATTGCCAGGTATGTTCAAAACCAATCCAAAACAAAATGTTTGAGCAGGGGCTGGCGGCCTCTAGCTCACTCTCTCCAGCTCTCTTCTTTGTCAGTGGCTGTGGACTCTTGCTCCCAAGGCCACATCCTGTTTCTTAAGCAGTTGTGGGGAACTGTGTTGGCTTGGGGTGGAATGAGAGAACTGAGGAAATGATGGGTTGGCAAGGGAATCCTTATTCTGGCGTATGGAATGCTGGCTGGGTATTTGCCCCATTTGGCCCAAAGTCTGTCTGTAGGCCCGGCTGGAGATGCAGTGCTGTTGGCAGGGTGCTGGCCTTGCATGTAACAAACCTGGTTTCAATCCTGGGCACTCCATAGGGTCCTCTAAGTCCCATGAGGAGGGATCCCTAAATGCAGAGCCAGGAGTAACTCTGGACACTGCTGGGTGCAGCCCAAAAACTCCTTAGGAGTTTTGCTCTGATTGGGTCTGGGCTTTCCTTGGATTTACCTGGTTCAACCATGGAGACCACTTCTCAGGGGTGTTAGTCCAGACCCTCATGTAGGCACATGCTCTACCACCGAGCCCACCTGCTGCTGAGGGCAAAGTCTTATAACTGTTCCCTGGGGTTCCCACCAACACTTTCAACAAACTCAACAGCCAGAGATCAGGACACACAGCCTGACCATCTACTGTCCATCTCCTCTGAGATGCAGGGCCTTTAAACAGTGATTTTAGTCACTGTGATCTGATTAGAAAGTTACAGGGTTATTCATGATTGCGTTGCAGGCGCTTCGTGTTCCACGCTAGTCCCGCCGTTAGTGTCACAGTTTCTTCCAAAGCCGCCTCGAGGACCTGTCGCCCTCCTCAGTTTAACACGGAGGCGGACAGTCTTTTCTGTTAGCCCCTGCTGAGCAGCTCCACTGCTGTTTTTTGGAGCTAAGTCTGCGTGCTAAGAGCCTAAACCTGTTTAGTTGTTGAGGGGGAACAAGTTGCTCAGCACAATAATGAGTTTTACCTCATTTGAGTACACATATTTATTAAATGTCTTCTATATTAGTTCTTCACTATCACTATCACTATCTTCCCGTTAATCATCTATTTGCTAGAGCGGGCACTGTAATATCTCCATATGTCCTGTCTCATGCTAGTAGAACCCAAAGGCATCCGCTTGCTCCAGGAACATAGAGAGCCTCAAACCAAGTAGTTTACTTATCATTTTATTTTCATGACCATTGATTGTCTAGTCAAGGTGAAGTAGGTGGGTTCTTCACAGATGGCTAATGTGAGGCAGGAAGGAGAGGGAGACGGACACTCTCTCCCCAGGCGCCTCTGCCACCTGGGACCCACTGGGAAGGCTAGGACTGATAAAGTCTGCATCCTGAGCCCCTGCTCAGTATGGGCCACCGCCCACTAGGTGGCCGTCAAGCCACATCTGATGTCCACTTGATCTCTAGGCTTGCTGGAAATCTAGGTGACTACAAGAGTATATCTGCATGGCAGAGCCTGGCAAGCTTCCCGTGTCGTATTTGTTATGCCAAATACCAGTAACAATTATAAATCTCATTCCCATGACCTGATGGAATGGTTTGAGGCTCTTTATGTTCCTGGAGCAAGCAGATGCCCTTGGGCTCTACTAGCATGAGACAGGACATATGGAGATGGTACTGGTGCCCGCTCGAGCAAATCGATGATGAACGGAAGACAAGTGATACAAGTGATACAAGTGATTTACAATGCTCTCCATGTTAGCATTTCCTGTATACAGCTTTCCAACTCCACTCCCTTCTGCCCCATGTTCTTTTCCTTCCACCATTGTCTTAGGGTCTTCGCTGAACTCCTCTCAGTGGTCTTTTGCCATGGTTAACTCAGTTCTATGGAATCAAGCTCTGTTGCTTTTGATTTTTTTGTTTGCTTTGGGGACACATGTGGTGGTGCTCAGGGTTACTCCTGATGCTGCACTCAGGAATCACTCCTGGCAGGCTGGAAGGACCACATGAGATGCTGGGGATCAAACCCTGGTGGGTGCGTGCAGAGGCAAGCATCCCACCCGCTGTACTCTCTGTCCAGCGCCTGGTCATTTGTTATTCCCCTGTGTTGCTTCTTGATATCCCACGTGAGAGAGAGGGATTGCTCTCCATCTGTTCCTCTCCTAGCTGGCTTCACACAACGAGTCCCCTCTCATTGTCGTCATGGCAAATTGCGTGATTTCAGCCCCTCTTATAGCCAAGGAGTGGCCCATTGTGCAAATATAAAATACATCCAGGCTGGTTTCCTTAACCAGTCATCTGTTCTTGGACGCTTGGGTTACTGCCAAATTTTGGCTATTGTCAGCAGTGTACCCAGTACATCACAGGACATATGAAGCGAAGAGGGTTTATGGGTGTGGACCAGACCCTTTTACTTGATTCAGTTCCCCCAAAGTACTTTACCTACCGGGCACATAGCAGGAATTTGTATAAGTTTATAGACAGAACACACAGAAAGTTCTCTGTTCTTATTTTTTCCCATCTCCCCCCAATTTTATTACACCATTTTAGACATACAATTGCAAGATGCTCATGCAGAGTTCTGGTTCCAACACCCATCCCTCCACCAGAACCCATCTCCCATCACCAATGTCCCCACCTCCCTCCCCCTCCCACACCTCAACTACTTGGCGGGTTCTGTATGTCTTCTCTCTCCTCTCTATCTCTCCCTTCCGCCAAACTTTCCTGCACATCGTGGAATGCAGTGGATTAAAGGACATTACTGTTTTCCACTATTTTGATGGGCTTGAACTGGTTTTGCTTTGTTAATCTGGTCGTGAGGTAGATTCCCAGCGTCCGGACAGCGAAGGTGGTGGCTAGTGTGGTGGGCGAGTCTCATCCGGTTGCTTCAGGGACCCCCCGGAGGTGATGGGCCCACTCCCAAAACCCATCTTTCCTCCCGGGAACCCCATGGTCATCTTAGCCGGGAAAGCGGAGTTCCAGTTTCCCCAGGCACGTCCAAGGCCCGAATGCTATGGCTGGTCGCCCCAGGGCTCCTGGCCCTGGGGGGGCCACCAGGCTCGACAAAGTGGAAGGGGGAATGGCCGACCCATGACTCCAACTGATGAATTCCCAGCGATTCCTGCTTCTGGGCGCTGCCTACCTGGGCTCGAACTGGTTTTGCTCTGTTAATCTGGTCGTGAGGTAGTATCCCAGCATCCGGACAGCGAAGGTGGTGGCTAGTGTGGTAGTTCTCTGTTCTTTCACCCCACAAAGGAGAGCTGGCACCAAAGAGGCCTCTGTAGTCAGCGTTTGGTTCATTCTTCCCAGGGATGCTTCATTTTTTACTTCTGACAATTTAGGGAACCGTGGTGGAGGCCACACCGTATATAATGATATTAAACCTTGGGCCAGACATTGACAAACTGGAACATTGGACTGTGCCTAGGGGAGAAGTGGCTTCATTTACTTGTTATTGTCATCTTCTTGTATTTTATCTTTTGTCACACTGGTGGTGCTCAGGTGCTAGTCCTGCCTCTGTGCTTGGAGGTTGCTCTGACAGTGCTCAGGAGACTATGCAGTGCCGGGATTGAACTCGGGCCTCCTGCATGCAAAGCATGAGCTTTTGACTCACTGAGGCTATCTCTCAAGCCCCTTTGTATCTTGGAGGTTACTATTATATTATATATTATGTATATATGTATATACTTATATATATGTTATATATGCATATATGTGTATATACATATATGTATATGTGTATATATACACATATATGTATATATACATATATGTATATATACACATATACCTATATTTGTATATATATGTATACATGTATGTATATATTATATATAATATGTGTGTATGCGTGTTGTATTTATATTTGAATTATATATTTATTTGTAATAAACAATTATTACAAATAAATATATTATTAATTTATAATAAATAAAGAATTATTTATTTAAATAAATAAATATTTAACCCTGAGTGGGGGTCTGCTGTATCTTTCCAGGTGCTTCCTGAAGGCTCCAGAGAACAACGTGGGCAGCTGCCCTGTTTGATGCTGCGTCTGCAGGAGACTGTCTTCCCTGGGCCCTGGCCATGGAAGAGGCGTGTGGACTGCTTAGAAGGTTCCAGGAGCAGGCTACCAGAGGGCCACTCCCGTACTTGACCACGTCCAAGCTCTCACGGCTGCACCCCTTCTCTGCGTGCTCAGCGTCACTCAGCACCTCGCCACCTTCTGCTTGTGAGCAGTGTCGAGGCCCTGCTTCCGTGACCGCATGGCCGCTTCCTCCAAGGTCTCAGCAGCTTCAAATTTTCCCTGGGGTCTGTAGAGAGCCCTGAGGTTTTCTAAAGTGGTTGTAACAGTTGGACTGTCCACCTTACACACTTTGTACCAGCCGCCATACTCTCCAAATGAGGCCCCATCTGGAGACTCACAGACATGGAGCAGAGCTGCTACTGACTCCCCTATGCCCAGCCACTCACGAGGCACCCAGGAGGGATGGCGGGTTCTAGCCCTGGCCTGGCATGCCAGCAGAGCCTCGTAACAAGCCAGACGACCCCCCACTCCATGAGGGCCTCCATTTTCCACATCCAGACTTCCCCCCTCATCAGAACTCCACCCAGCAGATCAGCCTATCACAGCCCAGCTCCGCTGCCACGCGGTTCATCAATAAATGCTATACTTAGAGATGACTACAAGAGTATGCTACCCACGGCAGAGCCTGGCAAGCTACCTGTGTCGTATTTGATATGCCAAATACCAGTAACAATTATAGACCTCATTCCTATGACCTGATGGAATGGTTTGAGGCTCTTTATGTTCCTGGAGCAAGCAGATGCCCTTGGGCTCTACTAGCATGAGACAGGACATATGGAGATGTTACTGGGGCCCACTGAGCAAATAGATGATGAACGGGAAGAGGCAGTGATACAGTGAAACAAATTATATATTATATATGTGAGTATATAATGTGTGTGAATATAGATGTACACACATACACACACACACACACACACACATATATATATAATTGTTCACTGTATCACTGTATCACTGTCTTCCCATTGCTCAAGCGGGCACCAGTAACATCTCCATATATCCTGTCTCAAGCAAGGGTAGCCCAAGGGCATCTGCTTGCTCCAGGGACAGGAAGAGCCTCAAACCATTCTTCAGGTCATGGAACTGAGGTCCATAATTGTTACTGGTTTTTGGCATATCAATTAGAACATGGGTAGCTTGCCAGGCTCTCCCGAGATAGATCTTACCAGTACCTTTACCTGGCCACGTTGGATCTGAGTATAATCTAGTAATAATTAGATTAGAAACAAATCATTCCATTGACAAGTCCTGTGGGCTCAGTCCCACCTAAACCTCTGAGTTCCGGTCAGTCCTGACTGTCCAGGGCCATGCCAGTTTCCAGCTTCTCTTGCCCTGAGAACACCATCTGGTAGCACTGCTGGTCTTAGCCCTGGGTGACCCAGATCAGAGCCTGGCTTGCTTCTGAGGACCCTCCTCACTCAGAACAAAAGCTGGGACCTCATGATGATTGACAGATAATTGACAGGACCCCACTTCCTCTGCCCAGCTTCGGCTCCTTCACCTGGGCCTCCTTGGTGCTCCTCAGATCACCCCTGCCTCTCGCTGGAAAACAGCTTCTGCTCCCTCCTACCTGGGGTCCCGCTCTGCCGGGACCCACCCTCTTCCTCCCCGCTTGATTTCTTGGAGCTCTGCATCTTGCTCTCTGTGGAGCCCCTGCCTTCCGGAGGGAGGGCTGGGATGGGTTGATAACCAGTGTGTGTTTGCTGCATGAATAAATATCCGGAGCTTGAACTGGATGGGGGAGAACTGGGAGGGTGTTTCATAACCCGAGCCTTAGTATTCAGGGGGTTCACATTTTCCCACTTAGCTCCTAATGCCTGGAAAAGACTCCACGTCATTTTGTTCTCTTAAGATATTCTCTACAACCTCCTTCTTTAAGTTTCTAGATTTACACATAACTTAAAATTATTATTATTATTTTAGTTTTGGGGTCACACCCAGTGATGCTCTGGGGGTTACTCCTAGCTCTGCTCTCAAGGGTTACTCTTGGTGGTACTCAGGGGACAATATGGGATCCTGAGATGGACACAAGTCAGCTGTGTGCAAGGCAAGTGCCCTTCTGCTGTGTTATCCCTCCAGCCTTGTAAGTATTTTTTTAATTGTTAAATTTTGATCATTAATAGACCACTATATTGGGGTGTGGGGGGGCCCCCGACCCCAAAGCACCTTTTCTAGAGGTCCAGGGGCTTCACCGTTCGCTTTTGGCCAACCAGGTTGACCAATCAGTTCAGTGCAAGGAAGTGATGACATGTGGCTTCTGTGGTGCCGGGTCCCTTGGCCACTGGCACTGGAGTCTCCAGAGTCATTCATACCCAGCAATGCTCAGGGCCACCGTATGGTGCTGGGAGTGGAACCAGGTTGAGCACACGTTAGCTTTGGCCCATGTCATTTCTGCCCCCCCACCCGCCCTTTTTTCCTTTTTGAAATTATGTATATTGAGGGGCTGGAGCAATAGCACAGCGGGAGGGTCTTTGCCTTGCACGCCTGACCTGGGTTTGATCTCTGGCATCCCATCTATTCCCCTGAGCACCACTAGGAGTAATTCCGAGTCCAGAGCCAAGAACAACCCCTGAGAACCTCTGGGTGTGACCCAAAAAAAAAAAAAGTTATAGTGTTAAACAATTTACTACCACATAATTTACATTTTTCTTTTTCTTTTCTTTTTTTTTTTATTATACCGCCCTGAGACATACAATTACAAAGGTGTTCATAATTGGTTCTTGGTAATACAGTATTCCAGCACCCATCCCTCCACCAGTGCCCATTTCCCACCACCACGGTACCCATACCCCCCCGCCCACCCCCAGGCTGCCTCAATAGCAGGTACCCCTTTTTCCCTCTCTTTCTCTCTCTCTGTCTCTCTCTCTGTCTCTGCATCTCTTTCCCTCTTCTTTTACATTGTGGCTAACTCTGTAGACATTTAGGGTTTATCATGCAAGTCTCTTTGTGTATATTCAATGGTGAGTTCTAGTCTGACATTACCATTTCCCACATTTAGTAAAACACTGGTATATATTTATATCCTACTTTATTCATCACTGCACTATTCACAATAGCTAGAATCTGGAAACAACCTAAGTGCCCGAGAACAGAGGACTGGCTAAAGAAACTAGCGGTACATCTACACAATGAAATAGTATGCAACTGTCAGAAAAGACGAAATTATGAAATTTACCTGCAAGTGGATGGACATGGAGACTATCATGCTGAGTGAAATTAGTCAGAAGGAAAAGGACAGATATAGAATGACTGCATTCAATAATTTTTTTTCTTTTGGGTCACACCAGGCAATGCTCAGGGGTTTCTCCTGGCTCTGCACTCAGGGAATTACTCCCTGGCGGTGCTCGGGGACCATATGCGATGCCGGAGATCGAACCCGGCCGGCATGGGCCAGCCACGTGCAAGGCAAATGCCCTACCCATTGTGCTATCGCTCCAGCCCTGCATTTTTGAAGAGTACCAGGACAGCTGGGTAAAGAGCACAGGAAGACAGAAACCCCCTTGCCCCCCAGAAGTTTCCGTGAGCCCTCGGCAGGAATCCTCGGCTCTCCGGCCCTGATGTGCTCCTCTGGCATTTACCAATTCTGCCAGTTCTAGAACTTTTCTTAGCTGGAGCCTGGGCCCATCCAGCCGTGCTCAGAATGGGGATGTTTCTGGAGGTGTTCAGCCATGAGGCAGCCTCTTCGGCCCTTTTTAGTACTGAGCTGAGTTGATCTTTCTCTTTTTTTCTTTTTTGGCTCTGTTGCTCTATTCTAGGTCTCTAGATCTTTCTTTTGATAGAAAACACTTATGGGGAAGGGCAGAAGGTCTTCCATCCAGGTCTTTAACCTTTCAGCCTGCAGAGATTTTTTGTTTTTGTTTTTCCCTTTTGGGGGACAGAGAATGAACCCAGGGTCTAACATCTGCCAGACACGAGCCCTACCCCTGAGCCATATCCCTAGACCAACCTAAATGTTTGTTTTTAGCTTTCACTGTGCAGCCTATGGGAAATATAGGGGGTGCTTGGGGAAGAGAGGCCTGGGCAGGGAGGGGCACAGAACTTGTCTATGGTCTGTGCCCTCGTCAAGGCAGAGGGTCCAGCCTGAGCAACGATCCTTCCTGTCTCTGTGCTGCCCTGACCCTAAGCGTCCCACGGCCACGTGGTTCAGCAGGGCTCGCTCTCTGCAGTGAGAGCCAGGAGCTGTTGGCTGGACTCAGGCCAGACTCTCACCCCCGCGCTAGCTTCAGGTTTATCTCAATGACTCTCTGGCCTCCCCAGAGACTAAGCAGGGCCCAGGGCACCGAGTGATCTGTGTCACCTCCCGTGAAGGAGCTGAGAGGAGAGGGCCCCTCCCCCTACTCTGGCTATGCAATCCTGGTCTTAGGCTGAGGCCGGTATGGATGGACACTGGGCGCCGGCTGGTGGAAAAGGACACTGGCCACTGCATTGGGTTTCACGTCCCTGAACCAGTCTGGGCACTTCTTGGGGTTCTCTAACCCGTCTGGGGGTGCTTGGCAGCAGGGGCACTCTGGTTTCTAGGGCAACCTTGGCTCCTAAGTGGCCTGGGAATTAGGACCCAGAGAGTTAACCTGGGGAGAGGATGGGAAGCGGGCTTCCCCCTGGCATGTATGACATCCTGGAGGAGGAGGGGAGGAGGCGGAAAAAGGAGGAGGAGGAAAAAAAGGAAGAGGAGGAGGAAGACAAGAAGGAGGAGGAGGAGGAGGAAGAGAAGGAGGAGGAAGAGGATGAGGAAGAGGAGGAAGAGGAGGAGGAGGAGGTAGAGGAGAGGCTGGGGCATGAGAGCTGGTGTCTGCAGGGCTGGGCGAGGCGGAGCAGCATTCCAGGGCTCAAGTGTCGCCTTGTCACTCGTGTTTACCCTTCACACACTCCACTCTCCTCCCGCAGGGCGGGGGCCGAAAACCAAGGCCACTTCAGGATCACGCTCTTGACGCTCTCGCCAGGCAGGCTCCTTGCGGTTGTAGAGCC